>BHFT01046478.1:0-13191 GCA_004320025.1 Laticauda laticaudata
GGGGGGGGGGGAGAGGCGCGCCGGAGGTCTCCCGGTCTTCGCGACTTCCCCGCCCCTCGGCTGGGATTGGTGGCGCTGGGCGGCTCCTCTCGGAAGCGGGGAGGGCGGCTCCAGATGTTCGCCTTGCCGGGCGAGGAAGGCGGCTCCGCGGGGGGAGAGCGCCGGGCTGGTGCCGCGGTTGCCACGGGGGAGCCTCCGTTCCTGTCGGGGGTGAGCGGTGCGAGCCTGGGGAGAAAATGGTGTTGCTGCCCCAGTCGTGCAAGGAAGGTCAGTGCTCCTGCTTGAGCCGAGGGCTCGACTAGAAGACCTCCAAGGTCCCTTCCAGCCCTCTTTTTCTGATTCATTCCTTATTTCTAATTTCAGTTCCTAATTTCTTATTTCCAATTTCTTATTTCTCATTTCAATTTCTTATTTCAATTTCTGTATTTCAATTTCAATTTATTTCTAATTTCTTATTTCAATTTCTAACTTTCTTATTTCAGTTTCTGATTTCATATTTCTAATTTCTTATTTCTATATCCAATTTCTTAATTCAATTTCCTTATTTCAATTTTCTAATTTCAGATTTCTTATTTCTTAATTGCTAAAATTCTATTTTCAATTTCTAATTTCTTTTTCCAATTTCTTATTTCTCATTTCAATGTTCTTATTTCAATTTCTTATTTCTAATTTCAATTTATGTTCTAATTTCTTATTTCAATTTCTTAACTTCTTAGTTCAGTTTCTGATTTCATTATTTTCTAATTTCTTATTTCTTATATCCAATTTCTTAATTCAATTTCTTATTTCAATTTTAATTCAATTTCTAATTTCATGTTCTGATTTCTTATTTTCTAAATTCTTATTTCAATTCTAATTTCTATTTCCAATTCCTTATTTCTTCATTTTCAATTTTTATTTCTAATTTCTTATTTCAATTTTCTAATTTTTATTTCTTAATTTCAATTTCTAATTTCAATTTCTTATTTCAATTTCTAATCTTTTTTTTTTGAAAATTTTATTGATTTTTAAAAACAAAACATAAACAAACAAAAACATAAAAACTAAAAACGCCTAAAACATCTTTTTGAAAGCAGCCTGATTCTGGCTTACTCTCTTCGTACCAGACACAATTCCAAGTCATGCTCATTTTTATGTTTTGTTTGTTTATGTTTGTTTTTAAAAATCAATAAAATTTTCAAAAAAAAAAGGAGTTTTAAAATTGAAATAAAGAAATTAGAAATTAGAAATGAAATTAGAAATACAAAGTAGAAATTTGAAAGAAGAAATTAGAAATAAGGAAATTGAAATGAGAAATAAAGAAATTGGAAATAAGAAATTAGAAATTGAAAATTAAAATTTTAGAAATAAGAAATAAACATTGAATAGAAAATTGAAATTAGAAATTAAATAAGAAATTAAATAAGAAATTGGAATAATAAAAATAATTATAAATATAGAAATCAGAAACTGAAATAAGAAGTTAGAATTTGAAATAAGAAAATTAGAAAAAATATGAAAATTAGAAATAAGAAATATAAAATAAGAAATTTGAATGAGAAAAATAAGAAATTGGAAAATAAAGAAATTAGAAATTGAAATAAGAATTTAGAATAAAGAAATAAGAAATTAAATAGAAATTGAAATAAAGAAATTGAATTAAAGAAATTGGATATAAGAAATAAGAAATTAGAAATATGAAAATCAGAAACTTGAAATAACGAAGTTTAGAAATTAAATAAGAAATTAGAAAAAATTGAAATTAGAAATAAGAAATTAAATACGAAATTGAAATGAGAAATAAGAAATTGGAAATAAGAAATTAGGAACTGAAATTAGAAATAGAATGAATCAGAAAAAGAGGGCTGGAATGACCTTGGATCTTCTAGTCGACCCTCGGCTCAAGCAGGAGCAACTGCACCTTCCTGCAGCGACTGGGGCAGCAAACACATTTTCTCCCCAGGCTCGCACCCGCTCACCCCCGAAACAGAACGGAGGCTCCCCCTGGCAACCGCGCACCAGCCCGGCGCTCTCCCCCCGCGGAGGCCGCCTTCCTCGCCCGCAAGGCGAAACATCTGGATCCGCCCTCCCACGCTTTTCCGAGAGGAGCGCCCAGCGCCACCAATTCCCAGCCGAGGGCGGGAAAGTCGCGGAAGACCGGGAAGACTCCGGCGCGCCCTCCCCCCCCCGCCGCTGTGACGTCACAGAGCGGCAGACTCGTTGAACGTTCCAGACCGCCTGGGCCCCTTCGTCGGGAGCGTCCGCTGCCCCTTTATCCGCCTCTGCGGAAACCCGGACGAACAACCGAGCTTCGCTGAGGTGAGAGGTGTTTTTTTGTTTTTTTTTTGGGGGGGGGGAAGGTGGAGGTTCAGATTAATTTAGAATAGAATAGGAGTAGTAAGAAGTTAATAATAGAGAATGGAATAGTAGAGACAAGGACGAGAGAGAATGGATAAACAGCATAGAACAAATAATGGAATTGAGAATTAGAAACAGAACAGACAGTGTTGGAATGGAATAGAATAGAATAAAAATATAGAATAGATTATTTAGATAGGAATAAAAGAATGTAGAATAGAATGAAGAAAGACAAATTGGGAATGGAATAGAATTGAGAATAGAATAGATTAGATAGACAATGGAAATGAATAGAATAGAAATAAAATACTAGGAATAGGATAGGAATAGAAAGAGAATAGAATGTAGATAAGAATAGAATAGAATAGACAATGGGAAATGGGAATAGAATAGAAGTATAAATAGAATAGAATAGAATAGAACAGACAATGGGATATGGGAATAGAATAGAATATAAATAGAATAGAATAGAATAGAACAGACAATGGAATGGAATAGAATAGAATTTAGAGAGGATAGATAGACCATGGAATGGAATAAACAGAAAAAGAATAGGAATATAATACAGACAATGGGGAATGGGAAGAGAATAGCAAAAATATAGAATAGCGATACGAATAGAATAGAATTAGAATGTAGAATAGAATAGAATAGACAATTGGGAATGGATAGAACAGAAAAAGAATAGGAATTAGAATAGAATAGACAATGGGAATGGGAATAGAATGAGAAGAGAAATAGGAGTAGGATAGACCCAATGGAATGGAATGGAATAGAAACAGAGAAAAGAATAGGAATAGATAGAATAGACAATGGATGGGAATAGAATAGAATTAAATATTGAATAGGATAGGAATAGAATAGAATAGAATGTAATAGAATAGATAGACAATGGGAAATGGGAATAGGAACAGAGAAAAGAATAGAATAGAATAGAATAGAACAATGGGAATGGGAATAGAATGAGAATAGAATAGAATAGAATAGACAAGGGAGAATGGAATAGAATAGAATAAAGTTATAGAATAGATAGGAATAGAAGTAATAGAATGTTAGAATAGAATAGAATAGAATAGACAATGGGAATGGAATAAACAGAGAAAAGATAGCGAATACAATAGAATAACAATGGAATGGGATAGAATAGAATATAGAACTAGAACTAGAATAGAATAGACATGGGAATGGGAATAGAATGAGAATAGAATAGGATAGGATCGGATAGACAATAGGAATGGGAATGGCGAATAGAACAAGAAAAGAATAGAGAATAGAATAGACAAATGGAATGGGAATATTAGATTAGAATAAAATATAGAATGATAGGATAGAAAGAATAGAAAGGTTGGAGAATTAAATAGAATAGGAATAGAATAGACAATGGGAATGAATAGAATAGGAATATAGAATAGGAATAGGAATAAGAATAGAACAGACAATGGGACATGGGAATAGAAGAATAGAATAGGATAGGATAGGATAGACCATGAATGGAAATGGGATAGAACAGAGAAAAGAATAGGAATAGAATAGACAATGGGAATGGGAATAAGGAATAGAATAAAACAGGTAGAATAGGATAGAATAGAATAGAATAGCAATGTTAGAATAGAATAAATAAATAGACAAGGGAATGGGAATAGAACAGAGAAAAGAAGAAGGAATAGAATAGAATAGACAATGGAATGGAATAGAATAGAATATAGAATAGAATAGGAATAGAATAGAAATAGGAATGGAATGCGGAATGGAATAGCAATGAAATAGAAAATAGGTTTAGGATAGACATATGGAATGGGAATAGAACAGAGAAAAGATAGGAATAGAATAGAATAGGAATAGACCAATGGGAATGGGAATAAATGAAGAATAGGATAGGATAGATAACCATGGATATGGAATGCGATTAGGAACAGAGAAAGAATTAGGAAGTAGAATAGACAATGGAATGGGAATTAGAATAGAATAAAATATAGATAGGAATAGAATAGAATAGAAGTAAATAGAATAGATTAACAATGGGAATGGAATAGAAACAGAGAAAAGAATAGGAATAGAATAGAATAAAGACAATGGAAATGGGAAATAGAATGAGAATAGAAATAGGATGGATTAGACAATTGGGAATGGAATAGAACAGAGAAGAGAATAGGATAGAATAGAATAGACAATGGAATGGAATAGAATAGGAATGTAGAATAGAATAGGAATAGAATAGAATAGACAATTCTGAATGGGAATAGAATGAGAATAGAATAGGATAGGATAGACAATGGGAATGCGGAAATTTAAAAGAACAGAGAAAAGAATAGGAATAGAATAGAATAGACAATGGGAAAGGGAATAGAATAATGTTAGAATAATAGGAATAGAAGGTAGAATAGACAATGGAATGGGAATAGAATGAGAATAGAAAGGATAGGATAGACAATGGGAATGAATAACAGAGAAAAGAATAGAATAGAATATAGATAGCACCATGGGAATGGGAATAGATATAGAGCTAGACTAGAATAGAATAGATAGAATAGAATAAGACAGTGGAATGGGAATAGACGAATGGGAATAGAATAGGAATAGAATAGAATAGACAATGGGAATGGGAATAGAATATAGAGTAGAATAGAATAGAATAGACAATGGGAATGGGAATAGAATATAGAATAGAATAGAATAGAATAGACGAATGGGAATAGAATAGGAATAGAATAGAATAGACAATGGGAATGGGAATGGGAACAGAATATGGAGTAGAATAGGATAGAATAGAATAGACAAAGGGAATGGGAATAGAATATAGAATAGAATAGAATAGACGAATGGGAATAGAATAGGAATAGAATAGACAATGGGAATGGGAATAGAATATAGAGTAGAATAGAATAGAATAGACAATGGGAATGGATATAGAATAGAATATGGAATAGAATAGAATAGAGAATAGAACAGAATAGAATAGGGAATGGCAATTAGAAATTAATTAGATATTGAAATAAGAAATTAGAAATAGAGTTGGAAGGGGATCTCCTGAAGATACAGGAGACCCTACACCATCTCAGACAAGTGACTGTCCAATCTCTTCTCAAAAACCTCCAGTGATGAAGCGCCTACAACATCTGAAGGCAACTTCTGTTCCACTGGTTAATTGTCCTCAGTGTAAGGAAGTTTCTCCTTAATTCTGGGTTACCCTCTGGTGCTTTGGAGAATAATTTGACCCCCTCTTCTTTGTGGCAGCCCCTCAAGTACTGGAGCACTGCTATCATGTCATCCCTAAATACTGTATCGTGTCACCCCTTTGTTAAAACAGTACAGGATCTCCTGCTTGAGCAGGGGGGTGGACTAGAAGACCCCTGAGGTTCCCTCCAATTCTGTTATTCTGTTTACTCCACTGCTTTCCTCCTCCCTTCCGCCTGACCCCCTTGGTCCTTGTGCGTTAAGTCTCCAGTTGTGCAGCAAAGGACGTCGTGGATCCTACCATTCGTCTTCCTGACCTTCTCTGGGAAACTTTGGGGATAAATGCAGGGTGAGAACTTAAAGGAACTTAATCCCGTTCATAAATGGATCAGTTTAGAAGATTTAAGATGCACAAATCCCAGCTATCACAGTTTATGCCTTGTGATTTAGCATCTCTCTCCCTAGTTTGGTGAATCTGGCCATTTCCCCCACTATAATGTATTCTTAAAAACACATTTGGCTCCGAAATGCACTCATCTGGGAACTTCTGGTAAGCAACATGGAAACAGCAATTAATTAGCTGTTAGGAACATAATCCCATCTGAATACCATAGGACAGATCTTAGGTCCATAGATAGATAATTTATCCATCCATCCATCCATCCATCCATCCTCTTTCTCTCTCTTTTGTCAGATTTTAAGAAACATGGACGCAATGCACTTGAAAATATCCTTGTCATGAATGCTGTTAGAAAGATATATATCTGTTTTGTTTATGATTTCTTACATATGATACTCCCAATAGTAGCTCCAAGGGGTTCCCCCCCCCTTCTCCTTCATCTTCAGGCAGTCCAACTTCTAGGGACTTATAACCTCTATTAAATTGAGAATATCTGATCTGAAACAAGTTTATCATCAACAAAATGAGATTGTTTGATGGTACTATCCATACTGCTATATGATAGTACGATGTGCTGGGTTAAACCATAATCTTAGCAGTTAAACCAGGAAGTAGGTCTTTGCACACAGAATTTTAGATCGTAATTCCACCCTCTCTGGGAGATAATGTTTTTTTTGATAAGCCACAATGGCTTAGATATATTTTGATTTTTGAAATACAATCATGACTGCCATTTCATTTTCAGGTTGTTGAATTTAAGGAAGACAGGAGAGGCTACAGCGAAATGTGTGTGGCTTCTGGCAGGTGTACATAAGCTCCTCGCACAGTCCTTAGGATAAGAGAAAACAATTTCCCATGTACACAAGGCTAGCTTTAAAGCAATATTTGCACAAGTTAGGTTTATGCCACCTTTTGAAGAAAAGATGGTTTGAAATGCAAATTTGGCCTGCTGTTCTTTCAAGAGTTTCAAGGCCTGATTTCCTGTGATTCCAAGAAACAATAAGAGTTGTTTTCAAGATTTGCAGACATTCCAGGAGTCCTTTGAAACGATTTTCGGATTTGACTTTGAAGCACTGCAGACTCCTATATGCAACGTGCTAAGGTGATGTAAGCCATCTGAAACCTGGTTTACAGAAGGAGCCCAATTCTATGAGTATGCAACCACAACATGGAGCCTGGCTTAGTAGCTACTTTCTTACACATTGCCGGAGAGAAACTTCATGAGGACTATGGATCCCTCTGTCTTCTCTTGTTCAATGAGGTTCATCCTGGCTCATTTATTTAGTCCCGTGTTTCTGGATTTTGGTGATATGAAAATGTGTGGATTTCAACTTCCAGAATTCCCCAGTCACCCACGGTCTGGTAGGAGTGGTAGAAACCCAAGATCACAAAGCTAGACAAGAACCAAGAAACTCAAATTATTACAAGGTAGATGTGAAGTACTCCATATTCAGACAAGACTCAGACAAGTTGAAATCATGGTAAGATAAGCATGAAGACTAGCAAAACTTCACTAAGTACTTTCTTATCTGTATGTACCAGGCTGTACCCGGTTTTGTGGGCGTGGCTTGGTGGGCATGGCAGGGGAAGGATACTGTAAAATCCCCATTCCCTCCCTGCCCCACTAACCTGCTTTCCAGCTCCGTTCTCCTGTGCAAGGCAACCAAAGAAGACCCAGCCGATCAGCTGGGACTTGGGAGGCAGAGAATAGGTGCGGGTGGGGCCAGACAGAGGTGGGATTTGCCCAATCTCCGCTACCGGTTCTCCAGAACTGGTTAGAACCTGCTGAATACCATCTCTGCAAATATATATTAATGGGATGTATGAATCTGGAATGTACAGAGTAAAACTATAAAAAGTACCCAGATATTTTTTTTTTCTGAGAAGATTTGGAAGGCTTTGTAATACAGATTGCTTTAATGGGATTGAAAGGAATTGGGAAATGCTTGACTAAGCAAAATACAAGACAAGATTAAAGATGGCCTATTAAAACTGACCCAACACTGCTGCTTCTCTGAACCGTCTAAGATTTCAAATTGTAAATAATTAGAAAAAAAATATTTCTTTTGGCCAGAAGTTTATTACAAACAGAGGGCCATGCATTTGTTTATAGACAGGGGACTTATTTTGTTGTTGATATTGTTTTAGGAAGGAATGACAGAAATGCATAAATAAATCAGGTGGGAGTTAAATATCAATTATTTCTCATGGAGGGAATTTGAGAAGAGAGCAAAAAATGTACATCTTCAGGGCACAAAATAGTATTGTTTTATTGTGCTGAAATTCAGGTTAGTTCTTTTTATGATTAATAGGGCACTTTTCCTTTTTCCTCAGGTCCTTAGGAATGCTGCACCTGGGCAGGTAAGGTACTGCTTGAAACAGCAACAAGCAGTATTTTTCTCTATAAAAGGAGAACAAAACAATAAATAAATCTGAGTTTGTCCTGCATTTAAAGTACAGTAAGATTTCAAACAATTTATCAGTCCCTTCTGAAAATGAGTGTCATCCACAATCTGGATTTGAAGAACATTCTAAACCCGACATTATTATTTATTATTGGTTTATTTTATTGGACCCTATTTGATTCCTAATTCCCATTATGTGTGTGGTTGGTGTGGTGTGGAGACTTAAAGGATTTCTTTCATTACATTTGCAGATTACATTTCCAAGATAAGCAGAGCTGTACGTTATGTTGCCACCAGCAGTATTGGAATCCTTTCTCCGCTGCAGCTCATTTATTTTACCTCAAGTTACTTTATTATAGATTTATTCTTCAATGGAAGATTGAAGATTTCATTATCACTTTGGATTTATTACAGCGCAGGGAAAGAAACGAGGTTGGTATTTATGATATAATAGCTCAATACTCGTGCTTCGCTACAAAACTATGTGGTCGGGCTGAGTTTTTGGGGAGGAAAATAAAGGGAAAAAATTCTGCCTCTGCCTACCAGCATCCATCGGTATTCATCTGGCTAGCGTCCTGTCAGTATGTGAGAGAGTTGAGGCCTGTTTGGAAAGTGAAACAGTATTTGCTTGTGAGCCTGAGCAAAAGGAACAGCAGGAGCCTGATTGTGGCTTAGTCCAACTATTCTGTACTAAAGGTGCTTGGTGCTTGCTGTGAAACTGAAACTGAAATTCCTCTCCTCTCCAAAAGAATTCTCCAAATTTCCTTTGGATTGGAATAGATTGTATTTTCATGTGAGAAGGATAGAACTCAGAATCAGAAGTGTGTTAATAATAATATACGAAATAATAATGCTGTGATTGGTCATTTCAAAAAATCCTTTCTTATGAAGCACCAAGAAGCCAAGAGAAACATACATGCCCAAATTTCATTTGTAGCTTTACGCGTTGTTGGAAAATTTCATATGATTGTATGAGTGTATTTTTGCTTTATATACACATACATACAATATATATTATATATATATAATATATTAATATATATAATATATATATATTATATATATATATATTATAAATTATATTATATCTTAAGTTTTCGCGGCTACTTACATATATGCTGTTCAGCTTTATTCGGGATTTTCCCACGCCTTGTAGTGTGCTTTTAAATTTGTAGCAATGTTGTCGGTCAGAATCTTATCTGCATCATGCAGCTTCTGTATCACTGTTCGTCTAGACAACGTATATATATATTTATGGTAATTCAGCTTTTTCGGTACCTTTCCCATTCATTATAGTTTGTGCTTTTAAAGTTGTAGCAACGTTTCGGCAGAATCTCATCTGCCATCATCAGGCTTCTGTATTGTGTTCGTGTGTGAGTCAGACTTTTACAGCCGACACACAGACGAACTCAATACAGATGTAGTTTTCAACTTTTAACCACAGTTGAGCCCAAAATTTCTATTCCTGTGAGAGACAGTTGTCAGGTATGTTTTGTCCCATTTTATGACTTCTTGGCACAGTTATTAAATGGATCATTGCAGTTGTAAAGTTAACAACATGTTAAATGATTCTGGTTGTCAATCTGGAATCTCACTCCGTCGGGTGGTACTCGAGTCTCGGATCTAGGCTGTCAGCTTTCGAGCTGACAAGCTCAGCATCTTGAACTGCTGAGCCATTGTATGCAGGCACACACACACACACACTCACACACACTTTAGCTAAAGTACAAAGTCTGATTAGAAAGCATATGTTGTTATAATCACCTTACTGCCAGACGTTTATTGTTCCTCAACAGAATTATAGGTATTATGTCAACTTGAAACAAATGTCCCTTTGGATTTTCAGAAATTGAAACCAAGTTTTAATTTAAGTTGTGAATGGAATCCTGACAGTGTGATTGTGAGAATCCCAAATTGTCCAATTCATATTCGGACAATATGCCAGGATAATTTGAGTCACTTGGAAATGCTTGAGCAGGTTGCTTATTCTGTAGAAAAATCCTTTTCCTTCTTGTAAATTCAGGCAGAGATGGAGAGAGGTGTTGAATCACACTCATTTTCAGGCCTTTGTCCATCCAACTCTGCCTTGATTTTTAAAAATGAACTTTAATTTTTTTTTCTGAAAAAAACAAGAGAGGGTTGCCTGTCCAGGTGATAAAAGGAAAGTTCTCTGTCTCTCTGTCTCTGTCTCTCTCAACACACACAAACACACATGCTTTGGAAACCACATTTTACTTAGAAGCTTTGAAGCTGCCACATTTTTATGTCTGGGAATTTGAGAGAGGTGATTGTATAGAGTGGTAGAAGATTAGGCTCAACAACATTCTTCTCATAAAGTCAAGGACAAGTGACTCTGCACTTGGGAAGGAGTTTCTGGAGGAATGTCTCCAGTTGGGACGACAGTTGATTGGGCCACGTGATGTACTGATGGGTGCAGGGGATGGGTTTGTGAATTTCAATTGGGAAGGGAAATTTCCCAGAATTCTCAGATTCGAGTTTTCCCAGATGTGCCAGTATGACTTCTTCAATAAATTCTTACTTGGGTGAACTTTGTTTCTGAGTGCTGAATGAAATGGGGAGTTTCACTGGAACATGCACAGATACACATATACACACACCAGCTAAACACTGGGTCTTTTTTGGCTTGTTCAGAGCAAGAGGCAGAACCCTATGGAACCAAAGGGTTTCCTGTAGCAACAACAACTATTGGGATTCGGTCTTTGATTCACTTTTCACCCATTGATGAAAGGTAGTTGTTCTTATTGCTTTGAACTGAGTTATCTTTTCCCAGAAGGTAACAGATAATCTGTTTGTATATCTGGATTACTTTATGGTTACATAGATGGAGGTAATGGTTAACGGCACGTTCATTGGGTCTTGTTGATTGGTAGCGGGGGAAAAAGGATTGTAAAAGAGTGCTGCATTTGCTGCCATTTCTGGGTTTGATTATTAGACCATGTTGTATGCCTTAATATCTAACCCAAAGATATTAGATTATGATTATATATACAAAAATTGTGAAATCACAGCTGCCGGTTCTATAGCCAATGTTGGCCTTTATACACAGCGAGTTCCTCCCAATAATCTAGGATGCCATAATGCATGGATGCTGTATAAGTGTAGAGTAGACCAACCCATTGTAATTGTCGGATGGAAATTTTGTCAAAAAGTGCAGATGTTCTTTAAAGTGTCCAGAATTTTGGTAAGGTACCCAGTGCACCAACAACCATAGGGAGTACTATTGTTATTATTAAATCAAATTTATAATAGCCATCCAACTCCATTGGGCTCTAGATTTTTAGAATAAATAGATCAGTAGTGAAGCCAACTTCTGGAAGAACCCAAAGAAGTGGGCTCCAGGTCTTGTCTCTTAAACATCGTCAACTACTAGGATCTAGGACAGGGGTCTCCAACCATGGCAACTTTAAGACTTGTGGACTTCAACTTCCAGAATTGCTGGCTGAGGACCTCTGAGAATTGAAGTCCACAAGTCTTAAAAGTTGCCAAGGTAGGAGACCCCTGATTTAGGAAGAGTGCCTTTTCCATAACAGCCCCCTATCCTTTCAATTTGAGGTACTAATCTCACTCTATAAAGCCTTAGTAAGACCACACCTCGTGTACTGCATCCTGTTTTGGTCACCACACTATAAAAAAGATATTGAGACTCTAGAAAGAATGCAGAGAAGAGCAACCAGGATGATTAGAGGACTGGAGACTAAAACATGAAGAACGGTTACAGGAACTGGGCATGGCTAGTCTAGTGAAGAGAAGGACCAGAGAGACAGTAGTCTTCCAATATTTGAGGGCTGCCACAGAGAGGAGGAAGGGGGTCAAGCTATTTTCTAAAGCACCCAAAGGCCAGACAAGGAATAATGGATGGAAACTGATATTTAACCCGGAAACAAGGAGAAACTGTCTGAGTGAGAACAGTCAACCCANAGAAATGGTGTAGGGTCTCCTGCTTGGGCAGGGGGTTGGACTAGATGACCTACAAGGTCCCTTCCATCTCTGATTATTGTTCATCTGAAATATCCTTCATCCTGGGGTCCAGCAGGCTGTAGCCTTTTAGACTTCCAGAAAGCTCTCAAGGGCCGACTAAAGGAATAAAGATTGGAATCTAAGAATTGCATGGATTGATAGGTTGGAAATGGTACATCAGGTGCCTGGCTTTCTTGTTTTTATTTTAGTATCATCGTGAGCCACTCGGCTTCACAAGATGGATGACCACTTAAGTCATTTAAATAAACAAATGGCATGGCCCCGATGCTAAAGACAAATTCAAAGTCCCGATTATTATCTTCAAAAGTCTTATGCAGCCTGGATTTAGGAGTACAGGTGGTTCTCACCTTACAACCGCAATTGAGCTCAAAGTTTCTGTTGCTAAACAAGACGTGCTCAAACTGTTTGACAGCCATTTTGTGGAGATGAAGCTCTTTCCTCTTTCTCCATGAACCCTGGGCTGTTTCAAAGAGCCTTCCAATGATTTGACTGGATGCTGCCCACTTTTTCCATCCTTTTCTCTCCCTATTATTGTACAGCTGCTGTGTTTTTATTTTTCCATACTTCTCATAAAATACTATTTTTTAAAATGTAATCACAGAGAGCCATTTTGGGTACATTACTAATAATCCTCGTTTTACAACCACAATGGAGGCCCAAAATTTCCACTGCTATGCAAGAGAGCTGTTTTGTCCAATTTTACGACTTTTCTTGCCACCATTGTTAAATAAATCATGTCCCTTGTTAAGTTAGCCACATGGTTTGTTATATGTAGAAATAATATATATATATATATATTACTCAGTACAGAAACCTGATGATGGCAGATGAGATTCTGCTGAAACGTTGCTACAACTTTAAAAGCACTACAATGAC
>BHFT01046479.1:0-30147 GCA_004320025.1 Laticauda laticaudata
CCAGGTTAATAGCCAATCAGAAATAGACCGCCTCAAATTTGAAACAGGAGGAACTGTGCAGACACACTTCATACATAAGCCTGATGATGGCAGATGAGTTTGCTGAAACGTTGCTACAACTTTAACAGAACCACAATGAGCTACAACTTTAACAGAACTACAATGACGTGGGATAATACCCGAAGGAAGCTAAACAGCTTTCTTTTTAACTGCCAGTGGGGGTGTGACTTGTTTGGGTTATATGGTTATGTATGATTCAGTCATATTGGCCACCCAATCAGAACATTAGCTATGTTCTGATTGGGTGGGTGTGTGTTCTCATTGGTTGGGGGTTTGGCTGTGTTCTAATCGTAGGGGGGTTGGCTGTNGGGGTTGGATGTGTTCTGATTGGCTGGGGGTGTGTTCTGTTCAGGTGGGGGCTTGGTCTTGCTCAGGTTAGTCTTAGTTGCTGGGGGATTTGAGGATCACAGCTCACCAGCTCAAATATGTGGAAAGGAACTCATCTGTGGAGGGAGCAGTAATGATGGATACAGCTTATGTTTCTTGACATCACTAGCTTGGAACAAATCATAGTACCCTTAAAAATATAATTACTAATATGTTCTTAACTTTGATTAAAATATTCATTCCCAAGGTATCAAAGGAGATATGGGAATAACTGGTTTTCCAGGACAAGGCTTTAAAGGTGTTATGGGAGACCAAGGACCTGGTGGACCTCCTGGTTTACCTGGACCACCAGGACTTCCAGGAAAGCCAGGCAAAATACTTAGCCCCAAAGGAAATAGAGGTCCTCCTGGCCCAGATGGAAATCCAGGTAAGAAGCCATTATTATACAGCAACTTTAACATTTGCTTTGCGACAACTTATCATTGCTACAAAATAAATGCAGTTATTCATTTCTTATGCCTAATCAGATTCATCGTGAGTTTTTTCCTACTTTCACTTTAGGTGTTTTTCCCTCTTCATTTAGCTGCTCTGCTTTGCAGTTGAAAAGCCAAGCAGCTGTCTTCTGTACAACGACATTTGGGAGTATTTGTATAAGAACAGAATATAAGAATAGCCTTGATGGATCAGACCAAAGCACATAAAGCCCACCATATTTTTCTGCATATTGGTAGACATGCATAATTTTCCCCCCATTTTCTTTCCTACAAATGTATTTGTAGGCAAGATATGGCCAACCTGTCTACAAGACTCTAGCACTTAATAAACTTGTCCTCCATTAACTTAAGACTATTAAAGCTTGATAGATTTGTCCTCCATTAATTTATCCAATCCTTTCTGGTCAGAGACAGAAATTTATGGGAGTTTTGGGCTATTGTTTCAATGACAGGTTTTGTCTACAGCATTCTGAGGAACTTTCTGCCCTGAGGTACGTGCAATTATTATTAATATTTCACAATATTTATTAGACCAAAAGTTTTTGGCCTGTGTTGTGTTAAGTATATATGGTGTGGATGTTCTTCCTGCCAGCTGCCTATGCAAGTGGACCTTAGTACCAACTTTGCAGATTTAAAGTGAAAAGTGTCATACATACATTGTAATTTATTCAGGAGATATAAGGGATAGAATATATATGCATATAATTTAACACAATTCTTGGTTAATATACTATTTCCAAATGCATGTACTTTCCCCATGAAACATAGGTGATCCTGGTAGCCCAGGACCTGCTGGAGTCCCAGGCTACAGTATGAAAGGAAACAAAGGTGTTAGAGGAACAGGTGGAATTACAGGCTTGCCAGGAATGAAAGGTGATGATGGCCCATGTGGTATGCCAGTAAGTTAAATAAGTATCCTTTATTAGTCATTCATTGATTTCATATTTTAGACTTCCAGCAATGCAAAACTGTTGACTCGGAAAGCTATCACATTCTGCAAAAATAATTAAACTTGAACAATCAGGAATTTTAAAAAAACAGGAATTTTACTCTGTTTTATTTTTCTAGCTATCAATGCAGAATTAGTATGTGGATTAGTGGGTGTCACTCGGCTGGTGAAATGTCCTAAGATTTTTTTTGTTTTTGCTGTTTCACTCATAGATGGAATAAACTGTTTCATTTATGTTATAATTAAGAGCTAGTTGTTGTTAAGGCATGGAGCAGGGAAGCTCAGAGGAAATACAAAAAGAATTTTCATCCCACGTTCATTGAAATATGAGTGTTTAGGTTATGGATAATTTTTCTTCTATTGAGGACCTAATTCTTCTGAGAATAACATCTAGAAGACTGTATGTCCAATAATAAGGAACATAGCTATACTTGTATTTCATTGTATTAATTGTTAGCAAAGGTAGGTTCTGAAACAATTAAAATTGTTAAGAATACAGGGAGGAAGCTATACAGGGGTTGCCTATTTTAAAACTAGAGATGGATTAAATAAATAATGGCAAAGAATTGGTTTCAATGCAACTTTTACTTTTAATGAGACAATAGAAATATAAGGCCAGCAATTCTGAGGCTTGAGTTTACATTCTCCAATTTTCCATTGGCAATGCTTCTTTTTGCTTGAGATTATGTTTTTTAAACTGATGTTTATCCTCTCTCTACTCTTCAAAAAAAAAACCTTACAAAATCTATTGAAGATGAGTTTAAACTGATAAAGAATATTTTTATCCTGATTTATAGGGAATTGAAGGTATCCCTGGCTATCAGGGTCCTGATGGTGATCTTGGCTTTCCAGGATTACCAGGAATAAAAGGTATTTTCCTACTGTATCAAATTATAGAATGCCATATTTTGTCACTTAAATTTCATAGATCATGATTGAAATATAAATTGGATACTGCAGATAGAGAACTTCTTCTGGATTAATTGTTTGAGTGTTGTCAATTTAATTTCAGCTCTTCATCACAATGAAGACTTTTTCCAGGATGATTTATAGGAACTTGGTTTAATGCAATTCTGGAGCTGTGATTTCTCGCAAAGATTTTATAAATTGACTCTAAGATATAGAGAGCAGCTTGTATATTACCTTGGTATTTTTTCCCTGAGTAAAAGTCTGAACAATGAACAAGAAAGCAAGATAAACAGAAACCATCTCATTATTGTCACTGCCTACATGCTACGAGAGATGGTGTGAACATGTATTGTCCTTGTTATCTCTGAAATCAAGTTGGATTACGTTTTGTACTACTTATAAAGTGGGAGCTAGTAAGAAAAAAGCCTTAAATTTAAACTTGAGATTCTAACCTTAGAAAGAGATCAACATTAATTACAAAGAAAATACTCAAAATGTATTTGAGTTGAGAAAGGCAAAAAGAGGTGTACTTCGAAAAGAGTCAAAACAGGTTGTACATTCTTGCTAATTGCCATGGAGATTTTCAGCCGCTGATCTCTTTTGACAGTGTATTCAAGGGACTGGATCCGGTTAGGAAAATTTCAGTGTAAAATTGACCTGTTTCTGCCCTGGGTGAAGTCCAAAGATTCTTTCCCTGTGTTTTGTTCATGTGAGCTTACTTCCTTGACAGGGCTGGCCATTAAATATAAAGATTCAAAACAAGTATTTCATAGCTGTTTGGCTTGAAGATCTTCACTTATGTTTATATGTTCAAGACATACTAGGCAAAAACATGGGATTATTGGCCAACATAGATATTTGTACTGAATGTGCATCTTTATGCATATTTCTTTGATAAATCCTACTATATTATCAAAACCAAATAACATCAATCTCTCTCTCCAAAACTGGTAGAATGATGTAGAATAGTAAATTAGGACATGCATTCCCATAGTTATGTGAGCTTTATAGAATTCACAAGTATTCTTTGGCATCATAATCATATAATTCTTGTCTAATAATAAGATCTTCCTTTTAGGAGAAAAGGGCAATCGGGGACCACCTGGACCAACCGGAAGAGCAGGGCTTCGAGGGCCAACAGGACTACCAGGTAGCAAATGATGATCTGTTTTACATAATTGAATTGGATTTATAATATTATTTGCTTATAAATAATCGTAATTGTAAAGAATTGTAATTAATCTATAATTGTAAATGTACACAGATAAACAAAGAACCCTTGATTTGCTTGTATCTTCATTATTAGGTCAGCCTGGACCATTTGTGAAAGCAGTTTCTTTCCCAGGAGGTCCAGGACCTGCTGGACCTCCAGGAAACCCAGGAAGCTCAGGAGATCCTGGTCCCCGTGGGTCACCTGGGCCCCCAGGTACACATTTCCTTTCCTCTATTTTAATATTTTTCAATCTTGGGTACTTGAAGATGTGAGGGCCTTGACATTCTGGGAATTAAGTCCAACATTTTCAAGATGCCAAAATTGTGTAAGGTCCCAGAAGTTTCCCTTAGCCACGGAGATGCCAAAGAGTGAGACTTGAGATGAGGCTTGCAAAAATAACAGCTTTTTTATTCTTTGGCCAAAGCAAAAAGTCTGGGTGAATACTATGTCCAAAACATACAGACAAAATGCATGTAAGGAATAGCCACACCTTGTGAGAATGGCTCAGAGTATTATATATATTTTACGCTGATAGAAACTAAGTTTATCCAATCAGAGACAAAAGTTTATTAATGTGGGCAATGTCTTGCCCCTTCCTTATCCCTGGAGCGTTCTTTGTCTGTGCTCTCTCCATACTTTGTTATTTTACATAGTATCCCTTGTCCTTGTGTGTTCATGCTGCTAGGCAGTCTCCCCCCCCCACACACACACACACTTATCTATGGAGCAGGATGTTCCTGGGAATTGTCTCCAAGAATATGTCTAGCTCTGAAGAAAATTGCAGAGGTGGGAAACCAGATAGAAAAGGATACAATTCTCTTACAGAATGAATTCCTAACAAATTATTTCCATCCTGTTATCTCAGTTGTTAGAGAACTTAGGAGATATCCTGGAAGAACTCAGAGGACACCTGTGTTTGAATGTGTTTCTGGGTGAAATACAGAGGACTACTTATTACTGCTGTTACTCAGGGCTTGTCTTGCTATAAGTTTGCATCAAATCTTCCCCAGAATGATCCCTTCCTTTTAGGTATGTTTTGAACTTATGTTAACATTTTTCTTCAATTCATCAATCCAGGACCTCCTGGTAAAATGGGCCAGCCAGGCCGTCATGGTACTCCAGGTAGAACTGGACCACCTGGATTCAAAGGAGAAAAAGGATTTCAAGGGCAAAAAGGTACTACAATAAGGAGTGGTGAACTTATTATAAGAAAATGGAATGGAATATTTGGATTTTGTCTTAGATAATCATGGAAATATTGTGTATATTTGACACAGAGTTTGTAGGTGGACATGTTCACAAATATTTCTGATTTTTATTTTTTAAATTAATTTCTGTGTAGGTTTACCTGGATTGCTGGGATCTCCTGGTACAAACGGACTTCCTGGATTCCCAGGAAGCTCCATAACTAGTCCAGTGAAAAGAGGCTTCATTTTTTCCAGGCACAGTCAGTCAACAAACATTCCTACATGTCCATCTGGGACAACTCACATCTATAGTGGCTACTCTCTTCTTTTTATTCAAGGAAATGAACAAGCACACGGACAAGATCTTGGTATTTTTATACTTTATTTTATTTTTTTCTTAACAAAATATCACATAAAGTTTGCTGTGCAAAAGCAAGCATTTCATGTCCTAGTTAAAATAACAAATCCAACAATGCAATTCTAAGCATAGGTGTGAGTTAGTAAATTCCCAGAGAATTGTGACTATATCTGCATCTTAAGGATGAATCTTCCCTCTGCAGCACTTTCAGGGTATAGAAGATAGTGTACATATGAATTGTCCAGATCAAAGAACTTTATTTCTGGTAATTCCATGTCTTAATGAGAGTTTTGGTCAAGAATAACTACCAGCATAAGCAACAGCACTTAAGACTTATATACTGCTTTATAATGCCTTACAGCCCCCTCTAAGCAGTTTGCAGAGTCAGCATATTGCCCCCAACAATCTGGGTCCTCATTTTATCCACATCGGAAGGATGGAAGGCTGAGACAACTTTGAGCCAGCAACCTTAAGCATTACTCTTTAATTTCTTTATGTACTGTTTTAGAACACTATGAGCTGGTTGTTTCAAAATCTCTGAGAAAACATTGAGAGGGGGAAAAAACACATTGTCACATTAACAGATACTTGTTTTTTCTAGCTATTTTATTTTAATGCCTCTCTTCCAATTGGAAATGAAACATTGATTTACCCAGAGCTGGAACCCTGAAAGATAGTTCCAAAGGAATTAACCCCAGAATATTTTCTAGTCCAATAGCTTTTGATATTTCGCTGTTAAAAATCTTCACTGTTCCTTTGTTCTCTAATTTCCCCCCCCCCGCCCTCCCAGAATTGTCTCTATTGTAGCATTTCTCTTCCTNTAATTTCCCCCCCCCGCCCTCCCAGAATTGTCTCTATTGTAGCATTTCTCTTCCTTGTATGTATTCCATCTATACTAATATTATAAACATCATAGCATACCTATAACACAAATATTCCATTCCATTTTCTTATTGAACTCAGCAGAACTTCTCTTCTGAATCATCCAGGTACAACTGGCAGCTGTCTTTCAAGATTTACTACTATGCCCTTTTTGTTATGTAATACCCAAGCAGTCTGCAGATTTGCTTCTCGCAATGATTACTCCTACTGGTTGTCAACAGAAACACCAATGCCTGAAGATATGGCACCAATTTCTGGAAGAGAATTAGAGTCCTATATTAGCAGGTATTTTTTTCCTACTTGATTTCCCCTTCTAATTTCTATATAGTTATTTATTTGGTACGCACCATTATATAAGAAATACTATGCGGATAAACTGTTGGTTTCCAAAAACAAAATCAAGATGCTAAGTGATTTTGTAAAAAGCTGAATAAAAATGAATTATTCCATTCCATATGTGTTCTGCTGGCCACCTGACATCAGCACTTTTCTTCCAAATTCATTTGTCTGAGAAGCAGTTTGTTTCTCCCTTTTCTTCATGATACGTTTGTCTCTCACTTAGATGTGTTGTCTGCGAAGGTCCAGCAATGATGATAGCAGTCCACAGTCAAAAAACTTCAGTTCCATCCTGTCCTCAAGGCTGGCAATCTCTTTGGAAAGGGTTTTCTTTTGTTATGGTAAGAAGAAAAATAAATAAATAAAAGTTACTGGTTTTGGTTTGAAATAAATGAATCATTAGGTAAGAGATCAGAAAAAATCCAAGTTCTGAAGGTGTTCAATCAAATTGATAATTTCATTTTATTAAACTTTATTACTGAAGTGCTGTGGGAGAAAAAGTATAGTGCTAATTAATTAGAGCCTTGAAATCCATCTCACATATAAGCTGCATCTACATAAACAACCTATCTCCCCCTCCTCTCAACTCCCCCCTTCCCTCAGTTTTAATTCTGTCAGTTTTGTCATTCTATGTCTCTTATGAAATGAACTGCAGCTCATGCCTTCTAATAAAACGCGTTACTTGGAAAAGGTGCCACCAGATTCCTAACAGAGTAGTTGGAAGCCTTATCAAAAACAAAGCAACTGCAGCAGTACTTTGCTTTAAGTCAGACTGTCAGTTACAGTGTTATGGTTTTTACAAGGGATATCTGATTTTAAGCATTGTGCCTGACCCTCGGCCCCTCTATGGATCAGCACTCTCCATGCCCATCTGTCTCGCACTGCCTCAAAAGCTTCAAAACTTGAGACCAGAAATTCTTGAGGAATCTGTTGTTTTTCTCTTGATCAGAATCTGATGAGGAAAGGAAAGGAGTCTCTGAAGATTTTACTCCTCTAGGCGCTCATCTCAGTTTCCAGGCCATTGAGCCATTGCTGTCCAAAGATATTTCCATGGTCATGTGGCCAGCATGATGTTGCACAGTGCTGTTTCCTCCCCACTTAAGTGGTACCTATTTATCTTCTCACATTTGCATGCTGTCAAACTGCTAAGTGGGAGAGGAGCTAGGCAAAGATGGGTACTCACTCCATTGTGCAATGCTTGGTCTTGGACCCAGGTTGTCAGCTTTCTAGCTGACAAGTCCAGTATCTTAACTACTGAGCCATAGTGCTACATTAAAGTCACCAACTTGTCCAGTACCAGAAAAAACAAGGCAAATATCTGGCAAACTTTATGCACTTTCCCAATTTAAAATATTGCTGGCAGTAGTTGTGATAAATTAGGGACTGTATGAGTTGAGAGAATAACTTTTGGAGACTGAACAAAGAGCCACAATTAAAGCAATGTCAGACACAAGATATCTCAGCTCACAGAAGGAATGGGGATGGAAAAAGCATCTCAGAAAAAATCTTTTCTAATTTCCTAGAAAGTAAAAGCAAGAGAAGGGAGAAGTGCTTTCAGACTTACAAGATTCTGTTACTGTAGTCTTACAACAAAGATTGTGTTAGTACTCACTAGACAAACTTTGATCCATTGGGTCATTGTTTCAGAGATATTTCCTTACCTAAAGAGAGAAACAGAATGATCACACATGGGGAAAAAATCAGTTGGAGCAGGAGTGACCTCCAACTTCCTGTCAACTCTACCACTGTATTCTCTAGGGGAAAGCTGGCAGAATCTCCTTCCTTCCTTCCTTCCTTCCTTCCTTCCTTCCTTCCTTCCTTCCTTCCTTCCTTCCTTCCTTCCTTCCTCTCTCCCTCCCTCCCTGCTAAATTTAATTTCATGGAAGACGTGGATCCTGGATTTTGGATGCATTCTGTATGTTAGTTAATTTGAGGGACGTTGGTTGAAAATATTTTGCTCTATGATAACCTTTTCATGCAGTTAAAGGTTACAGACACAATAGTTTAAGGCAATACATAGTAGTTTATAGTTTACTTGAAGTAGATTGATGGTTTTCATTTCTTGTCTGGACTGTCTTGAAGGCTGACACAGAGGCAGCTTTTTTAATTAATGTGTGAAAAAGGATATGTAAGTATCTTATGGCTATGTGAATATTTTTATAACCATATGTTGTTTTTTGATAGCTTAGATCAGAGATCTTCAAACTTGAAAGCTTTTAGACTTGTGGACTTTAACTCCCAGAATTCCTCCTACAGTGATGTTAGCTCAGGAATTCTGGGAGTTGAAGTCCACAAGTCTTAAAGCTTTCAAGTTTGAAGACCCTTGGCTTAGATAATAGCCTAGCACTAATCATGAAATCGGATAAGTGCTTTTTCAAAATATTTCAACAGGCCATTGAACTACAAAAGTTCAACAGGAAATTATTACTGCACCTATAGATGGTTTCTTTAAATCAGCCTACAAATTTTTAAAGATTATGACAAAAATAGAAGAGGATTGTTCGTATTTTAACAACAAATGTGTCATAACTGTTCTTGAAGAAAACTGTGTGGTAATAAAATTTATAAGGTTTAAAAGTCACAAGCATCCCAACAAGACTATGTTACGTTTATATGATTATACTCCAGCCCAGCCCAAAAGAGAAAAAGTTCCTGAAGGAAAAAAATAATGCATTACTAAAAGTATCTGAAATTTCTGTTGTTCTATGATGCTACAAATCCTATCAATATTAGCAAAAACTACCAAATTGCTATGTAAAAAAAACCTGGATGAATTATTTGAGGTCTTAATATTCTGAGAGACAATTATTGTTGGAAGTCTAAAACTGATATTCCTTATCAACAGATTACTAAATAAAACATATTTTATGAAAGTCATTTATCATTACAGTATACGGGCGCAGGCTCAGAAGCTTCTGGACAAGCTTTGGCATCTCCAGGGTCATGTTTAGAAAAATTTCGTGCCCTTCCATTCATTGAATGTCATGGCCGAGGAACATGTAATTACTATTCAAATTCCTACAGTTTCTGGTTGGCTACACTAAATTCAAGAAGAATGTTCAGGTATTTTTATTTATACTACTTTCTCTATGATGCAGCTTAGAATGAGTTGGTTCATTTTTTCATTGTATGTAATATGCTACCCATTTGGCCAATTCACAAATAAAGCTGATATTTCTATCCTTATTTTGATATCTATCTGCATTATTTAACAAATCCCTTTGAGGGAGATAGGCGATTTCAAAATTTGATAAATACATTGTTTTATGACAACTGTTTTACTGTCAGGGCTGCCTTCTGATGCAGACAAAAAGATGCTCTGGATGATGTGTGTGTGGAATTCCTGCCATCAACTATTTAATCAGAAATAGCTTTTTTCAGGGTCATCCCAAAGACTCTTATGGGGGGGGGGGAATCATTATTCTCAAGAACTACAGAGAAATTCTNTGGGGGGGGGGGAATCATTATTCTCAAGAACTACAGAGAAATTCTCTTTGAGGGCCTATGGTTTATATTCAAATGCAAAGTATTTCATAATCATAATTATTTTTACTTGTTGTACTTTGATTTAAATACAGGTGACTGACACTGATGTAGCATCTATTAGTTTAATGTTTAAGATATGGGAATTTTTTTTATTTAAAATATATTATTCTCATTTACGTTTAAAGGAAACCAGTGCCACAGACTCTAAAAGCTGGAAATATGGAAAAAATAATTAGTCGCTGTCAAGTCTGCATGAGGAAATCCAACTGAGCAGAACTGTCATCTGAAAATGAAGTTCCAGTTTTTTTGCCCACAGAAAAGCCTGAAACTTAACCAAATGTTTTTATGAACTTTTAATATGTATTAGAACAGTACAATGTTTGCACCAAAAATTAGAAAATCAGTGTTGTGCAATATTGAAAAGTGCAATGTTTTTATTGTTTTATTTTGCTAAAATAAACAAAAATACTAACTTAAAAAACTATTGGAATGCAATTTTTTATACTTACTTGTATCCTGCCTTTATTAATGTTATGAATAATTCAAGGCAGCAAACATATTTAATACTTTTTCCTCCTCCTATTTTTCCCACAACATAACCCTGTAAGGTGAGTTGGGGTGAAAGAATGACTGGCCCCAAATCACCCAGTTGACTTTCATAGCTAAGGCAGGGTTAAAGGTTTCTAGTCTGATGCCTTAACTCCTAGACCAAAATATTTGATGTTTACAAGATTGCCAGTTTCCAAACACTAGTATAAATAGTGCCTTACATATTATGAACCATGGTATCATCAATTTTTTAAATAAAAAGGCTATAGTTCCCAATTGTATTCTTGTGCTTTTCTAACTACAAAATGGAGTCAATAGCTATCATTGGATTATGTATTATTCAAATCAAATATTATGTAAACTGACATTTTGGCACAATATTAAAGGATATTTTTTTAAAAAAAATAATAAAACATCTTTGAATGAAGCTTCTAAACTGCTATCTTCATTATTTATTCTTCCTTCAGTTACAAAGTAGGAAATGCAGCATTTTACCTCAGCCCAATGCCATTCTTTGTTACAATCTGGAAAGGAATTTTCAGTATAAGAACATATTGATTATTTAAATAGAATGTGCCATTATAACTTTGTTCCAATTTCCTGCCAAATATTCAATTCTTAAAACTTCGGCAGACGCAGCAGTGGCAGGGAGTAAGAGTTCTCCTTCACTGGAAGGTGACTACTGACCTAACCTGTTCTGCATGCAAATTGGGTTACTCCAAAACATGCAAATCTGATTGGTCAACTAAAGTAAGCATTGGATTGGTTCACTAAGAAAAAGGCGGCAAATTCGAACAGCTCCCATTGGTTACAAGCCGGCAGGCTAGCCTGTATAAAAGGCTGCCGCAAGTTCGGCCAACCATTCCGTTTTACTGACTCCTTTGAATAAAGACTTTTATTTGTTGGAACCCGGTCTACCTCGTGTTTTCCGAACAAAACATAACCCCCTTCCTAAGAGGCCTGTAGGGGGTGTGCATAAGCAATCGTGCCTACGGTCCCTGTCCTATTGTTTCTTTTTATTTTTCTTATAAGTATCTATCTCATGTATTCAAAACTATGTTTATTCTTATACCTTGTACCTTGTAAACGATTGACAAATCAAATAAATACTAAAATACTAAAGGTGCAAGCAATTGCTGCCTTGCATCTTTTATCTGAAGCCAATTCAGTCCATTTGGAACCTGAACTATTCAATATAATGCACAAACAAAAGAAATTGATTGTTAATAAGCTTAATGCAATAAACCACTGGGTTTCTTTCACTGCAACTGCAGTCACTGCCAATGTTACTCTTCATTTGCCTGCCGATCTCCTACTGTACTGAATAACACATATACAAGTAAGCTTTATTATATTTAGTGAACTTAATTCCCAGCTCCTAATAATATAGGTTCAGGAATGCACCTTAATTACTTGGTAGTTCTGGATTAAATCAGAAAAATTAGAAATGCTTTAGTCTCACTAGAATCAGTTATGTTAAACAGAACAATTTACTGTATAGTCTTCGACTTATGACCACAATTGAACCCAAAATTTCTGTTGTTAAGTGAGACATTTGTTAAATGAGTGTTGCCCCATTTTATAACTTTTCTTGCCACAGTTAAGTGAATCACTGTAATTGTTAAGTGAGCAACATGTTAACTTTGCTTGTCAAAAGGTTGAAAAAGGTGGTTACATGATTTTGAGACACAGCAATGGTCATAACTATGCCCAGCATCTGAATTTTGATCATGGGGATGCTACAAAGGTTGTAACTGTGAAAAATGGTCATATATCACTTTTTCAGTGATGTTGTAACTTTGAACGGTCACTAAATGAACTGTTGTTAAGTCGAGGACTACCTGCATTCTTAAAATGTCCAGTCCCATCACCAGATGTTCCCTGTATGGCCTGATAACAACTAGGGAAGATCTTCACCCTCTTCAGAATCTACAGTCCTTTCCCCCAAGGTACCTATCTTATCTGGTTTTTTTTTTACTAAGGATTAATGTCCTTAGTAAATCATTTCTCCAATGTCAGAGACTGACTTTGTGTGGCTCATGGCCAGCGAGCGTCCTTATAACATAGACATTTTCAAAGATTACTTACAATCTCTTTGTCTATCAATGAATTCATTTCAATGAGGCTTTAAAATAACTTCCATATATGTCAATGGAAGCTTTTTACAGCCTCACTGCAACATGAGGCAGTTTTTAAAGGTCACATTTTAAATCTCAATTTCTTTCTCTCCTTCTCCCTCTCCCACTTATTCTCCCTCTCCCCCACACACACAATGTTGCAAGTCTATCTTGAAAAATCAGCTCCCACTTAGCAGTAAAGGCCCTGTCACACTGCCCAACGGATGCAAAACGTTTGTAAAAAGGACACAGCGGATGAGAAAAATGTTCCATCCGTTGTTATCCGTTCTCTCAAAAGGGGCAAAAATTTGCATAAGCAGAGCGGATAACACGGGAAGGAACGGACGGGGAGGACGCAGAGCGGATGGAAAGCGGATGCGGAATGGAAGCCTAGCGGATGGAAGCGGATGCAGAGTGGAATGCGTAGAGGATGCGTAGAGGATGCAGAGCGGATGCGTAGAGGATGCAGAGTGGAAGCGTAGAGGATGCAGAGCGGATGTTGTAGTGGCTGCCGTAGCGGAGTGCGCGGATGCGTAGCTGCATCTGCTTTCATCCTTTCTCCGTCCGTGCTACTAACGCTGCGCGTCCGTTCCGCTTCCTCCCTGCGTCCGTTTACCGCTGGAACAGAGATTTGAGTTGCGCGATGCACAGCGGATGCTAGCGGATATAGCAGATGCGTAACGGATGCAGAACGGATGTCCCCCGTATGCCTGGCGGATGCAGAACAGGATGCATTGGATAACATTTTCCGCTCAAAAGTTTGAGCAGCTCAAAACCTTCTGAGCGATGAAATGTCAATAGACGGATGCTGGACGGATAGAGAGGAAGCAAAATGGAGGCAGTGAGTACAGAACGGAAGCATCGCGTGTAACAACGGATGGCAAGTGTTTTTCTCCGTTTTACATCCTCTTTCCATCCGTTGGTGCAGTGTGACAGGGGCTTAAGGATTTACAATAATCTGTTAATATAAAAGAGTCTATTTTAAAGTCTCACTGCAGCAACTCCCTTGTAAAAATGTTCCATGTGTAGCAACAAATACAGTGCAAATAAGAAAAGGGAAAGATTATGAGTGAATTGTGTATGGCAGTGAATTGTGTATGGAGAACTGGTAGCAGAAATTTTGAATAGTTTGGAGAACCAGCAAAAACCACCTGACTGGCCCTGCCCCCATCTATTCTCTGCCTCCCAAGTCCCAGCTGATTGGCTGGGTCTTCTTTTGTTGGCCTGCACAGGAGAACAGAGTTGGAAAGTAGGTTAGTGGGGTAGGGAGGGAATGGGGATTTTGCAGTAACCTTTCCCCAGGAGTAGGGTGGGCGCCAAGTTGAATCCCACTAGTGTATGGGTGATGTTGGAAATGTGTTGAGAGCTACATTGTCACAGGATTGTATGACAAATACTGTGTTAAATATTCAAAATGAATCTACAAGCCTGTTTCATGGTATCTTTGTCATTGCAGTTCCACAAAATCTTGTCAGATATATATGTTTAAATTGTGTTGATACATCAAGAATGCCATCCATGAACTTGAAAAGAATAATTTTATATAAAAGATTCATCTTTAATTGCATTATGCATATTAATTTGAAAAAAAAAACTTGTTTTCAGTGAAATTGGATCCCAAATGCCTATTTATAAATTATGAGTTATAAACTGTCTTTATAGGCAAGGAGGGATTCCTTTGCACAATTTGTGGAAATATTTATCTGCATGCTGAAATTCATTGCAAGGCACATTCAATTAAACTTAATGAATTAATATAGTGAGGCATTCACATGTATGTCAGGATAGAATTGGAAGGGTTGGAAGAATTGGAAGGGTTCTGGTAGGTCTTTTACGCCAACCCCTTGCTCAAGAAGGAAACTAGATCATTTCAAACAAATAGTTGTCCAATCTCTTCTTTAAAACTTCCAGTGTTTCGAGCACCCACAATTTGTTGAGGCAAATCATTCCACTGATTGTTTTCACTGCCAGGAAATTTCTCCTTAGGTCTAAGTTGATTCTCTCCTTGATTAGTTTCCATCCATTGCTTCTTGTCCTGCCCTGGGGTGCTTTGGAGAATAGGTTGACCCTCTTCTTTGAGGCAGCTCCTTAGATATTTGGAACACTGCAGCAGCAGTGGTCTCTTTTGAAAATAATCTCTTTATTTTTCTTCTTAATTGAAACTGGGCTAGACTTTTTAACATCTTTTTTTAGTGTCGTTTAGGAACTAATCTAATTGTATTAGTGCACATTAAAACATAACTTGTGCTAGATTGGGACACAATACCATAATTAATGTATCAGATAGATGTTAAGTTGGCTAAATCTGTATGCGACATAAAACCAGAACAATTTTTTTGAAAGAAACCCTGATTTCCCAGTTCTTTATCATAGTTAGACTCCAATATTCATATTTAAAAACTTTTTTGGGGGGGAGGTGAATCCAAAATAAAATACCAAAAATAAACGAAGCCACGCTCTACAGCCGTCGCCCATCTCCTCGCACCAAAGGAAGAAAGGAAAGAAAGGCCAAAGGAAGAAAGTCTTCGCCTTTCTGCAAAGCGAGCGAGAACCCCGTTACGACCATAATAAAGATGGCCGCGACACTTTCTAATTCCTGCTGAAGGTCCGGTTCCGCCCTTCCTCGATCACGCGATATATCACGGAGCGTTCCCGGGTGCCGGTTACGGCAATGCATTTGGGACAATTTAGGTCATTTTTCTCTCTCTTTTTTGTTTTTATTTCTTTGAGGTCCGCGCTGTGCTCCGCCACTAACGGTCCCTGACGGAGAAACGGAGCCTGAGGCGGCTGGAGTGGATATTGGGATCAAGGCTTCCGCCTCCCTGCTGGCCTCAGGGTGAGAAATAAAGGGAAAGTTGTATTGGGGCCTTCTCTCCAAATTAGCAGTGGGGCAAAACTGGGAAGTTGGTATAGGAATCCTTGGCTTCCTTCCTGTATTCAGATGTTGTCACGTACCGTTTTCCCTTCCCCACAAAAGCCTCGGCCCCGAGGTCCTTCTGCTCCCTAACTCCAACAGCTTTGCCCCGCTGTTGCTCTCCTCCGCCCTCCGCCCTCCTCCCTCAAAGCGTAAGACTTAGCTACCTTCTGTAACATTAACACCTTCTTTTTCTCCACTGATTCCTGCTTCTCTCCCGCCTCCCCCCCCCCAATGNCCTTCTTTTTCTCCACTGATTCCTGCTTCTCTCCCGCCTCCCCCCCCCCAATGTGCGGGTTTGCTGATTTTTATTTTACTTATTTTATTTTCACGTAGTGCAACCCATTCTGGGGCCTCTGTTTAAAGAATTTGAGGAACTGGAGCAGGTTAAGAGATCAGGGGGCTAAAAAACTTAATCCAAAAAGGGATTGAAGCCATTGGGAATGAAGCCTGGGGTGGGGGTTTGATAATTCTTTAAATTCCTAAAAGAATGCTGGTTGAAGGGAAAAAAAAAACCTGTTCTTTCTCATTCCAGAAAACTAAGTTTAAGTTCAAGGAGCCGGAAAGTCAGATTCTAGTTAACGGAAACTTTCTTACAGTGGAAACAACAGTTTATTAGTGGAACCAATTAACAAGAGAGGTGAAGGGTGTCATTTTATTATAGGTATGCCAGAAAGGACAGGGGAGCCATATGGCTGGGATACTTTAATTGGATTCTTACACTAAACTGAGGATTGGACTTAATAACCTAAATGGCCTTTCAAGCTCTGTGATGCTATAATTCATTTAACCTCCTTAGTACTGCATTGACTGTTACCTTTATATTTATTGTTAGAATGCAACTGAATGCCAAGTGTTGACCTGTGCCAAACTTCCTGAGTTATTAACTAACTACAAGGGCCTTGGATAAAATGGATTTACCATTCGATCATTAACTGCCCAACAGATTTCTGAAAATATCTTAAGGAGTATCAAATTTATTGCTGAATAAATTTTTGTGAAGTAACATGTTTCATCAGAAATATTGAATGTAATTCTGGAAATAAGTATAAAGACATGCAACAATTTATGGGGTGGGAAAAGGAAAGGTCATAAATATTGGCTTCTACTTAGATTCTATTCATACAACGACTGTATCTCAGCCTATGCTGATTGGAGTTTTAAATATATCCTGACAGCACATTGAAAGACAGACATTCTAGTGATTCAGTTCTTAGTCAAATAAATTATATTGGATATTAGCAGTTGCAACACCTTGGCATAGGTGAATTGCCATGGCAGGAATCTTGTGTGGTTATACAAATCACAATTTTCTACCATTCCACTTGCCCCTTTTGAAATAGACCAAAGTTAACTCCTAATCTACTATATTTCTGAAACCAGTTTACTAAAAATTTCTAACCGAATTCTCATATTTCCTTTAACTTCTACCTCATTTGTACGTAAATAAAACAGTGGTGTCCATTTTTCTTTGTAATTATTATGATGGAATATATCTGGTTATGGAGATTTTGGAATATATCTGGTTATGGTGTCCATTTTTCTTTGTAATTATTATGATGGAATATATCTAGTTATGGAGATTTTGTGCTATTTTAGCATATCAGTTGGTTCTGTGTTTGCCTAGAAACCTAGTGAAGCTTGGCTTTTTCTTGAGCAGCATTTTAAACTGAGAATTCAATGATTATTATAAGCATATTCTTAGGTTTATAATTTCATTTATTGGAGAAAGTAACACACCAAGATTGTGTTCATGTATCATGCCTAAGTCAAGGTTTTTCAGAAGCAAGTGACTTGATTGATTGCTAAACCATGATGTTGGCTTTACATTTCAAGTTAAAGAACAAGAAAACATACTTGTATCTCAGTTTAGATATTAAACTAATCCTTTGGTAGCAAGTCCTTAATTTATTTAGCTGCCAAATTTCAATTCTACAGAAGTCATGGAACCTGAATTTTTGACACATTCTCTTAAGTTAAGCTATTTGAAATTCCTTGATTCAAAAATTATTGGCCTATGATGCACCATTTTGCCCAATTAAACATTATGGGAATGAGATTTTTAGTAGTACAGATAGTCCTCCGCTTACAACAGTTCATTTAGTGATCATTCAAAGTTACAATAACACTGAAAAAAGTGACTTATGGCTGTTGCAGCATTCCCCGTGATCATATGATCAAAATTCAGATGCTTGGCAACTGACTCATATTTATGACAGTTGCAATGTCCCTGGATCATGTGGTCACTTTTTGTGACCTGACAGTCAAAGTCAATGGGGAAGCCAGATTCATTTTCACAACTGTGTTACTAACTTAACAACTGCAGTGATTCCTTAACAACTGTGGCAATACAGTAGGGCAAAACTCAATAACTGTCTTGCTTAGCAAAAGCAATTTGGGGCTCAATTATGGCTGCATGTCAAGGACTAGATTAAGCTTGTTATAATGATCTCAATCCATATGAGTCACATGTGCTTTTTAATGTGATCTGTAGAAGGTGACATAATTTGACCGTAAAGAATGGAAAAAACAGACAACCAACTCTATATATTTAATGCATTCTCTTTGTGGGATTTACCTATCCCACAGGGGATAAATATAAATAGTTATAGTTATAATTAGTTATAACCATCTTATCTTTATGGTTGCTAGGATAAAAGCCGAGAAGAAGGCAAGTACTAAGTATTTAGTCATAATTAGTTACAGATTATTTTCTGTTAAATATGGATGAATTTTTTCACAGATTTAGGAGCTGTGTTTAAGTCTTCACTAGCTTTATTGTGAATTGTAATTCTGCTGTTCTAAAAATTAGAGTTGAGAATTTAAAAAAGAAATGACATTTCTGAATCTTTGTAAATTTTTAAATATTTAGAAGCTATTTGGCATATTCTTTATATTATATTTATATAATGTATAATTTATATTATATTTATATAATGTATAATTTACATTATAGAATACATAAATATTATTTAAAATGTCATTAGTAATATTTTATTTAGTAATCTGCCTAATGCTTTTTTCTGTTCTTCTTTTTCCGTTACAGCTTGAAAAACAATTGTCATGTCTTATGTGGAAAAGTTCCACTGTACAGTGATATTGTTCTATAAAATAAACAGTGCTATAGTGTAGTAATATTAACACATTGCAAGCAAACTTCAGAATGAGCAAGCGAACAAGGGGTGAAATTCGTTTAGGAAGGTTAGTGAAAGCTGAAGAATTACACTTGTACTTATACTAGTGAGTAGTTGTAGTTATCTTCATGTATTACAATGTGACTGTTTTGCATAAGTGTTCTTTGGCCAGATAGATTTCCTTTCTTTCCAAATTAAAGTTATATAAAGTTTTATTTTAACTTTTCTTCTGTAGTAGGATTCAAGAATCCATAAGATTTCCAGGGGTTTTCTATTGGGAAAATGAAAAAGGTCCAGATATTTCTAAACACACGACATTTTTGTTAAGTAGTCTTCAAAACATGTCTTAAATTGAGAGGTTGGATAACATCCATAAACTGATATCTAAAATGAACATCCTGAAACTGAAATTTTTGTATTTTCCCAGATATTCTGAAACATGCATGCATTCAATTTTGTTGTACATATACTGGTATGCATTGTGTTTTTTGCTAGTTAATAGTAAATACAATTTTAAAGTCAAATTTTATATAATTGTAACATTTTGTGCAGAGTCTAATTTGGAATCTTAGTATAGCATTTTAATACTTTCCATTTCTCTCTAGCTTTGAATGGATCAATTATACTTATTTTCTGCTTGTTGTATAATCTTTCACTGCCAAGCAGGACTACAGCACTGATCAGCAATAATTTAATGTCTTACCACTTTTAACCTGAAATTTTACAGACTTTACTTATTTTAAGTAAGCATTATTAATCTGGCTGTATTGATTTTCTCATTGAATGCCCTTTTTAGTTATATACTATATTTTCCAAAACATTCATATTTGTATGTTGACAAATACTGGTTCTATATGAGAATTTGAAATACTTTTCTAGGTGATTTTCAGAAATTTAAAATCAGTTTTGTGTAAACATTTGTGTATTCTGCTTGTATCATCAGAGGAAAAAAATATGAATTCATGGTTCAAATGAATCTCAAATTGATTTGGAACTATTTTAGAGGAACCATTTGCATTTAATTGCAATTATAAAGATAGATGTGCTTCAGAGGAAAGGTGTCCTAAACTCTTAAGTTTTCACTGGTTACAATGCCAGTGTTTTGTTTTCGTTTTTCATAAGAACTTAAATTACATAAAATATTGTACAAGCCATGCAGTAATTTTGTTGCTGAAATAATTATGTCATGTCTTCTTGACAAGCATAGTATATATGTGGGTATATACTGTATGTATCCAGATACGGGATCATGACATAAAAAATCTGCTAAACAGGTCAAAGTTAATTTTGAATATGTAATTATTATTTTGTATTGAATACAGTACTTGAATAATTAAATATATAATTTTGAATATTAATTGAAACAAAAACTTATTTGGATACTTAGTTATATTGTTATGATGGTTTTAATATTTAATCTTTGTATGCCACCAGTCACTGCTATAAGATGGATAGTTCAATAAAATATTTAAATAAATAGTTTGATTCTATAGAATTGTGGACCTGAAGGATATATTCATAACAAATTCAAAGTAGTGATTTTTTCTTTCCACAAGGAAATTTTTTGTCTGGACATATTGGATATTTATAAAAGGATTTTTCGTTTGTTCTGCTGAAGATTTTGCTGCAGTTTTTTGAACCACATAACAGTCATGCTCCAAGAAATACTGCAATTCAGCCTTAGCTGCATCATATACACTAGTCTTTTGTAATATTAACAAGATACCTTTGGCCATCTCATAAAACATCTAATTTTATTCAAGCCTTTTCTGGTTCTGACCCAGCAGATTTCAGTGGGTTAATCCTGATCTGCTATCTTTCTACAGTGGCTTATCACAATTGGATGTAGAGGAGACTGCTTTGAAGTGGTTCTGCTCCTCTTTAGACAATTATTTTGACTCCATAATAGTTCAGAACCTGTATAGATCGGTTTATTGCTATGCTGTTTTTCATCTTTACTGAAACAATAAAGTAATGGGACAAAGACTGGAATGGCTTAATCAGTGCTGTATGCAAATCACATAAGGTAATCCTTGACTTACAACCATAATTGAACCCAAAATTTCCGTTGCCAAGCAAGACAGTTAAATTAGTTTTTCCCCCATGTTACAACCTTTTGCCACAATTGTTTAGCAAATTATTGCAGTTAAATGATCGTTAAATGAATCTGGCTTCCCCTATTGCCTTTGCTTATCAGAAGCCAGCTGGGAAGGTTAGAAATGGTGATCACATGACATTAGGGCAGTGCAACTGTCATAAATGCCTGCCAGTTACAAAGTGCCCAAAGTTTGATCACATGGCCATAGGAATGTTGTAATATTCTAAGTGTGAAAACTGGTCATAAGTCCCTTTTTCAGTGGTTCAGCAGCTTCAGAACATCACTAAACAAATGGTTGTAAGTCGAGGACTACCTGTACAGCTCTGTTTTTCCTTTTGAATTGGGAGAGAGAGGACATGGAGTATTAGAGTGTGTGTTGCCAAAGATTGAAGCTCGAGCCAAAGAAGATAGAAGGTTAATAAATAATTCCACAGTCTGTATGAGAAGAATTCAATCTATTTAGTTACATTTTCCCTGGAGAGAATAAATCAATAGCTTGAGAGTATTCCTAGGTCTTTCACTGTCCATTTTAGTAAAGTGAAATTTAATGCATACTCCCTTTTACCAACCACAGCTATATTCCAGTTAGAAGCTGGCATTTTTCTTTTTAATTTTTGCAAAATTGTGTGCACCAAACTGTTTTTTAAGACTGCCTAGATATTTAAATTAGTTTAGAATACAACTGCCATCTGGTACCAGGCATATTATGATTTTTCTTTAGTTTTGATACTCAATGAAAATGCCTGATTTTGAAAATCAGATTCTATGTTGTGCTACCTAACCCAGGAGTCAGCAACCCATAGCTTTGGAGCTGCCTGTTGCCTCTTTCATCCCTCTGTTGCGGCTCCCTGTTACTTGTTGGCTTCACAATTGATAGGGCTTTCAGTTAGGACAGATAGAGGAAAAGGGACTCTGTGCTAGGAGGAGACTCTATGGTGCAGGAACCGGACTTCTGGTTGGCTCCAGAATTGTATGGGGGCTTCTGGGTAGGACCTTTGTGGCTCTTTGAGTGTTTTAAGGTTGCCGACCCCTGACCTAACCCAAGTCTCCTTTCTTAAGTTATCCATAGCAGCCTTTCTTCATATGTTTTTTCATGCTAAGATTCAGAAAACGGACAAAAGAAACCTTTTTCTTGTAGGTTCCATTCTATTCCTTATATTGCTCCTACTTTTAACCCTTATTTTAGGTTGTTAATTTTTTCTAGGTCTTTTAAATATATTTTATTTTTTTGAAAAATGTATTTAACTGTCTTAGGGTACAATAGATTTTCAGAGTTGTGATATATCAATAGATGAGACTATGTCAGTGCTTTTGCCACAATCTATCTGCTGTAGGTGTGCTTAAAATTTGTGATGTTAGTATCTTAGTCACGTTTTTAAATTGATTGCACTGGCAATTTGCTCCTTAATATTCCATGTTACTTTTCTAAAAACAGATGTGCAGATTTTCCTAAATAAAATTGGGATCCCAATGATTAATAGAAAAGGCATATCTAGCAGAAATTTATATCCAATGTTAAATCACACAGACTTGACAGTTGAATAAGTTAATAAACTACAATAACTAAACTTGTATTGTGAAATAGACTTTGAAGAAAAACTTATCATATGCAATATAAATCATTGTTTGCTAAAATCATGTTACTGTTGATATATACTGGTAATTTGAATTACTTCATCTTGTGTTAGGATGAGCACAGCAACATTCCCATCTCCAGCTGCCGAAATGGCAGAAATGAATCGTATTCAGTATGAAATTGAATATACCGAAGGGATCAACCAGAGAATGAGAGTTCCAGAAAAACTGAAGGTAGCACCACCAAATGCTGACCTTGAGCAAAGTTGTGCTGAAGGAGGTCTTCCAAATGCCAGTGTAACAATGCAGGTGCCAGAGCGGATTGTAGTGGCAGGTATGTTTAGCTTTAGATGAGGAGTTCTTAACCTAATTATCCTTTTGATAAATGTCAGGGATTCCATGAATTTCAATGAAAAAATCATCACAACTCTTTTCACCTGTATTATATATATATTTTTTAATACTTTGATCATTGTATTTGAGCATAACTGATTTATTTTGTAATATGGTTTATGTGTTTTATGCATTTAAATACATTTCTCTGAGAAGTTCCCCATCTTTCCATACAAACCATGACATAAAATAGTTAAATCCCTTTCTTTCTTTTATCAGCTCTGTATTTATCTACTGTATATAATACATGTGTCTATATTGTATTATGTATATTATTAAAAATGGTATCTGTAAAGAAATATTATGTAGTGATTCCAAAAACATTGTCAACAATCACTAGATAATCTTAAGCTTTGGATCTCTCAGTAAATTTATATTTGAAGTTAAATGTAAAGCACCATGTTTCTGCAGACCATTGAAGCACAGTGAAAAACTTAATGTCTTATTGATTTGAAACTTAACACTTTTCAGGTAATAGTGAAGACATTCCACTTTCAAGGCCCCCAGATCTAGATCTTCTACAGTCAACTCCATTCAAGTCTCTGTCACTGAAAACACCTCCCCGTGTTATTTCACTTAGTGATCGTCCACTAGATTTTCTGGACTTAGAGAGACCTCCTCCTCACACTCCTCAGAATGAAGAGGCTAGTATACTTCTTTTCTTCTTTCTGCTGATATCACATTTTGCTAATATATTTTATTTTAGTATTTTATTAAAGCCAAATACAAAACATTTAAAATATTCTGCATGATAATCCTTTTCAGAATACAGAGGGTTCTTGACTTAAAACTGGACCAGAATTTCTGTTGCTAACTGATGCAATCTTATAGTGCAGGGGTAGGATAATCTGGCTCTTTTATCACTTATGGACTTCAACTCCCAGAATTCCTTAGTGAGCCATAAAAGGTTCCCCATCCCTGGCTTACTGGTTTTTCAGTTGTGGGGGAAATCAATTTTTGACTTGAACGGGACTGTTTAACATACAAACGTAGAACATATGTGGGAGAAGCAGGGCAAGAGCATGTTGGGTGGATCTGCTGGATGGGTGAAGTACAACTGGCTGAGGAGAGTGTGCAAGTGGCAATGGAGTCACAGCACAAGCTTAGCAAAATGTGTGGAGTCTGTGCAGGTAGCTGGCATAGTACAAGCGCAGAGGAGCTGTGGGTGTATAAGTGGTCCCCAATCAATTTGCAACTTTCCCTGCTAGCTTCCCTATATTGACTTTGGGGGAAGGGAAAGCCACAGATTATGCTCATGTAACATGGAATGGTGCAAACTTCATAAGGGTGAACCAGTTGCTAAGCACCCAAATTATGATCATGTAACTACGAGGGTGCAGGATGACTGGAAGTTTGAGGAACGGTTTTAACCACCATTCATTCAGCAGAAACATAACTTTCAACAGTCATTGAATATGTAGTCATTACCTGAAGACCACGTAAAGTATAAAATTTATTTAGTATGAATCTTGAATAAGAGTGAAGATATCAGAGTGTATAAAATAAATTGATTTGTTCTAATTTCACTAGTATTCCTTGTATAATATTGCACGACAATAAAATTGTTTGAAGAACTCCGTTGAGATTAAGAAGCTGAAAGAAAATCAATGTATGCCTTTTAAAATGTTTTGATGTATCTTTGTTAACAGAAACAGACTTTTAAGTTAAAGGAGTCACAAATAATTTTAGTCATTTTAATAACTGTGTAACTGTTTACTGTAGTTTCTACACAGTAGATTACTAGTATTGAAAGCATATATCATTGTACATTATTTCAAAGATGAGCTTGTATTAGTTTTTGCAAAGTAATATGAAAAGTTGAGGTTCAGAATACAGCAGGTTACTCTGAGACCATCCTGGTGAGTTAATTATAAAAGTGAGAGCTATGCCATCATTCACACTCTTTGCAACTGTTCATCCATTTTTATTTCCATGTGCCAAAGTTTAATACTCTAGCACTTGAAATCCTTTTTTTAAAGTTAAACTTTATATAGTTGTAATAATATATAATTAGGCATATAGGGCACCAATTCACTAATTCTAAGGTGATGTGATGGAATGTCGTGAGAATGGGGAGGGAGGTGGTGTACTTCAGAGAGAGACGGAGCAACTCAGGCCAGATATCATGTATGAAAGAAAGAGGGTGAAGTCCCTCCCTAATAGTTCATCATGTGCATTGGAGGTGCACATAGTAGAGTCTTTAGTCTGGCAAAATTTGGTCTATAGGTGTGAAAGAATTCAACTTGGAAGAATTACCATGTATCATTCTTAATTTTGGGCCTGACAGGCATATCATCTTAATCTCTTATCTTTACTGGATTCACAATACATTATAATTATCTGACATTCCCCTTACTTAATTCAGGATTTAAGTGCTTATGCATGAGTGATAGACATTCAGTTTCTAAGTACAGAGCTGATAACTGACTCATAAAACTTTTATTTGCCCATAATTTGTTTAATGATTTATCTTGATATCCATCTACAAAAACAGTCTGAAGAATTGCTATTGGCTTTATACTATTATACAAGTTTAGAAAAAGAAGCTGAGTATCAGACTGAGGTATACTGGGTCTGGAAATAGATACTATACAAACTAGTGGAATTCTATTGATTTATTTATTTTGTTACAGAGTATAATAGCGGAATCTTGAAATCTGATGATTCTTTTTTTCTTTTATATCAAAGACATGTAATCAAGGGATTTATTTTCCATCTCTTCTTAAGCTGATGTCCCATAGCGGTCACTGGATTTCTTGTTCACTGCTATCTTCATATTCCTTAGCATTAAATGAAATGCTACATTTCCTGGTTACTTTTGCTGTTCCAGGTTACAGGAATAATCAAGCAGGAATAATTGGGCAGTGTGTAAATGTATGAACATGTATTCACTTCTAATAAGATGAACTTTCAGAATTCTTAGTATTTAATATGAATCTATACATATATACTTAATTGTATATGAATCGGGGATAGAGTTATTTGTGAACTACGGATTTTCAAAATCATGATTGCTAAAATATAGGGGATCATTGTATTGAAATAAAGAACTTATATTCTAACAGAAAATCCATTTAAAAAGCTTGCATTAGGCAAAGTCACTTGTCTAGTAGATTAACTAGTTATTAATGCTATTGATACAGTGAAATACTATCTTTGAATTATTCCTTTTCTTTTCTTTTTCTGGCAGATTCGGTCAGTAGGAAGGCTGAAAAGAGAACGTTCCATGAGTGAAAATGCAACTCGTCAGAATGGCCAGTTGATGAGAAATGAAGCAGTGTGAGTAGAAAAGGCTTATGAATACATCTGTAAATGAAACCTGATCTGTGTTTTTCTTAGTTCTTAGCAAATGCCTTCAATTGTTTATTGGATTGTTTACAGCCCTTTGATAATTAGCCTTGAGGCTCAAAATTGATCTTACCTGTTTCATTGATGCAATGAAAAAGTTAAAGAGCTGCAGCTGCTATTTTTAATTATTTGGATTTCTTTGCTCTCATTTTTTTAATGTACAAGGAATGATACTAGGCAGTTGCATCCATATTTTTGCTTAATAACAATAAAATGGGATAACTTAAGCACTCATCATTGCATTGGGATAATGCAGCAAATTGGGCAGCAAACACATTTAATAGCTAAATAAATTACATGTATAAAGTCCTGTGATATATTGCAATCTTATCTTTAAAGCATACCTAAATCAAGAGTCGACCTAGTAGTTTGAAAGCATGTAAAAATGCAAATAGAAAAATAAGGACCACCTTGGTGGGAAGGTAACAGCGTTCTGTGCGCCTTGGGCATTTAGTCATGCTGGCCACATAACCACGCTTTGTAATGGAGATAAGCACCACCCTTCTAGAGCCAGAAACGATTAGCACATATATGCAAGAGGAACCTTTACCTTATAAATCAAGAGTACCTTCCTGGTGTCCAGCACATTCTTTGTTTTATTGTATTTATTACATAAAAAGGAGAGTTAGGATGCTGCAGTTTTAATCCCATTTCCTCCCATGGATTTCTATATGGCCCTCAAATTCATTTTTAGAAAATAAAAAATGGATAGTGATAGCTCGGTAGCTTATTGGAAAAGCAAGCACTTTTCCAATAAAGACAACAAAAGTGTGAGAGAAGTTATAGAAGTCCAGAGGGAGATGGTTGGCAGCCATGCCTGATTGTTTTTGTAATATGTTAGTTTTCTGACTGGCTGTGTTTTGATGACAGCCATTTTATGAATATGTAAGCCATCCTACCATGGCAGCCAGAATATGCCCCCAATATGTTGTTAATGTTATAGGTGTTCTCCTAAATAATTTCTTAAATGTTTTCCATCTTGTTTCTTTCACCTACAATTGGGGAAAAGGAGGAAGCTAGATGAAGCAACTAACTAAACATGTGAAGAATATTTAAAGATGTTATATTCAAAGGATAAACATTCCAGAGACATAAGTAAAGATGTGTTAGATCATGGCCCCCAACCTTTTGGGCATTAGGGACCAGTTCCATGGAGATATTTTTCTGTGGTCCGGAGGGGGCATGGTTTCATGTGCTGCCTGCATCCTGCAGATGGGGTTTTGCTTGTTTGCATGGCCCGGTTTCTGGCATGCCACAGACTGGTACCTGTCCACAGACCAGAGTTTGGGATCCTATGTTAAATGACAACTATTCTGAAACACTTTCCAATCAAAACCAATTTTAAAGATAAAGAACTATGAGATAATCTTGAGGTTGCTTACCAGCTGTTACTATTTGAACTGAGCAGCTATATCAGTCATCTGATGACATAATGGTGATGTATATTATATTGCATTGTAAAGATTTGATATTATTTCTAAATTTGTCTTTATCATCTCATTTGCATTTGCTAATATTTTTTTCTATTGGTGTCACTTTTTTGCAAGTAAATTATTCATTACTATATGAGTTTTCTAAATACATATATGATAATACTTCTTATACCTTCTCTTCTTCACGACATCTTATTATTTCAATTAGATATTTCACACAGGCTGTGTTCAAAAGCCTTAAATTTTTATTGAAGTTTAATCTTTAGTTTTAGATATATAAACTGTTACTTCTGTAAAGGCCCTGTCCGCTGCACTTACGGATGCAAAGAGGATGTAAAACGTTAAAAAAAGCTTGCCATCCGTTGGAAAAATGCTATGCATCCATTGTGTACTCATTGCATACGTGTTTCATACACTCTATCCGTCAAGCATCCGTCCACTGCAATTTCATCCACACAAGAAGTTTTGAGCTGCACAAAACTTTGTGAACGGATGAACTTTCCGCCGTGTACGATGTAAATCCACGACATACGAGCAACAAACGTCTATGTCCGTTTATCATCCGTTAAACATCCGCTGTATCATCTCTGCATCCTCTGGGCATCCTCGCAACTCACATCCACTGCAGCTGAAAACAGAAAGAGGGAGGAAAGAAAGGATACATGGAACGTCGTTAGTAGCACGGAAATAGAAAGGATGTGTTTGTATCCAATATACATCCGCGCATCCCCTTTCTTTCCTTTAGGCGTACGTGATGCATCCGCTTCGAAATTCTCCCCCGGAACCCCTTCGGAGGTGTCATCTGCTTCCATTCGCTTTCATCCACTAGGCTTCCTATGAACATCCGTTTAACATCCCCTCTACATACTACCCACGTCCGTTCTTTTCCATTCTGTTTATGCAAATTTTTGCCACTTTTTGGAGCGGATGTCAATGGATGGAGCCATCCCCGAAATTTTGCTTGTCCACTGTGTCCTTTATGCATACGTTTTTGCGTCCGTCGGCCAGTGGGACCGGGCCTTTAGAGATGCATATATATAGGTGGAACAGTTTGGGCTCTAGTAAATTTACTATATGAGATTCTGGCATGTTAGTTATAACAATGAAAAATTCTGTGTCCAAACTTTATCAGCTTAGAAGGATTTTTTTAGTTCCATTTGTGTCTACCAAATGAATAATATTATTTTATATGTTGTCATCATTGCACTTGTCCCACAATGGTGTATTGAAGGGCCTGATCTGATCAGTTTTTGACATACAATGTTGCTTAAATGCTCCCCCAAACTAATAATAGCTAAATGTAGTGATGAGCAACCATGATGCCTTTTACTGCTAATTTAAAGAGAACACTTTCCAATAATCAGAACTGTTCTTCATGATAGAACAATATTGAGACTGACTGCAAAATAAAAGTGTCATAGTACCAGTCATCTTTTACAGCTAAAAATGAAATATAAATATGTTCACTAACAATTGGTTATTGTTTATTTGTTTAGCTATCTTATTTGAAATGAAGCTTATTGAACTATATTGCACATATACATATATAGTGTGCATGTTTGTGTATAATAAAATCAGGTATGAACATAATTCATCTTGGGGGGAAATTCTGGAATTGTGGGATTTTTTTTCTCTCCAATAAATATTATACCCCAATTAGGGAAATTTCTTCATAAATAGTAAGTCGCTGAGATGGAAGAGAGATACTGTTTATATTTTCCTTTCAGCAAATAAGATGTATCTATTCAAGTTTTCAGCGTTGTTATTATACTTTATCCCATCTTTTTTATATATGATTAGAAGTGACTTGAAGGTTGCCAGATATTCTATCACATGCCTAATATAGGTCAGTTCAGAAAAATGCAATATGTGTAATTTGTATTTTAACTTTGATTTATTCGTCTTTGGGTCTCGATGGTTTTGAATAAGGCCATACACTTTAGATTTTATGGCCATAGATTCTTTGCAAATACTACACATATATTGAAGGATACTTGCTAGCAACTATAGTGTGTAGAGTCAGAATTATTACTTCAATATGTTGTACAGTATCTACATATAAAAAAGTTTTCTGATGTAAAACTGTTGTCAGAAAATTATGCAAAATAGTGTGCTTTGTATAATCATTTTAATATCTTAGCTACATTAAACTAATGATAAATTAAATGGAAGCTTTATCATTAATACAACTGTAATGGAAAAGATAAATGTAGAATAGTTTTGTGCAGAAAGGCCAGTCTTGGTTTGCATGTTAATACCATTTTTTTCTTTTTTGGGAACTTTAAGCTGAAAAATATTACATCCATGCATATATTTAATTTCCACAATTAGGGAAATTATATATATATATATATATATATATATATATATATATATATATATATA
>BHFT01046480.1:0-10605 GCA_004320025.1 Laticauda laticaudata
CACATTTGTGATTTGGCCCCATGGAAAAGAAAACCTAAACAATTTCCCAACATACCTGAACAGCACATACCCCAAAATCAAGTTTGATTTCCAAAATTAGGAGTCTTCTAATCCAACCCCCTGCTGAAACAGGAGATCCTGTACCATTCTGGACAAATGGTGTCCAGTTTCTTCTTAAAAGCCTTCAATGATGGAGCACCCACAATTTCTGAAGGCAAATTGTTCTCACAGAACTAAGGAAAATTCTCCTTAGTTCTAGGTCACTTCTCTCCTTGATTAGTTTCCATCCATTGTTTCTTGTCCTGCCTTCTGGTGCTTTGTAAAATAGGTTGCCCCCTCTTTTTTGTGTCAGCCTCTTAAATATTGGAACGCTGCTATCATGTCACTCCTGTCCTTCTTTTCACTAGGCTAGAAATACCCAATTCCTGAAACCATTCTTCATATATTTTAGCCTCCAGCCCTCTAATAAACTTTGTTGCTTTTCTCTGCACAAGTGTGGTCTTACTGTTTTCAGATTATGCTGAAAGTACTACAATTGTACTTCTGCAAAGCACTTAAAAAAGAACTGAATCTAAAGTGGTACCTAGCCTTAGTCATCAAAATACCTATATTATCTTTTGGTGCTTAAAAGAAATTGAAATTATAATTTCTACTTTCACTGAGAATTTATGACTACAGAACAATTAATGGAACATCAGGCAAAAGGCAAGAAATTCTACTGCTTTAATTTAATGCCAAAATTTGAGTCTGATGACAATTGAAGCTTCAGTATATAGTCAGGACTAAGTTAAGGCTGTACAGATGCCAATAAATTGTCCATCTTTTTTTGAGTAACGTTTATGTAATTGTTTAAATATTTATTGTAGATCTGCTCTTTGCAGAAACTACTATTATTCATTTAGTGAAATTAAAAGCATGACTTGTATCCTAAGGCACAGTATGTTTCTGGTTCTTGAAAATAGCTTAGAAGGCCAAATGAGCAGTATCCAATCTGTTAAAACTGCCTGCCAGGTTCTGTATGCTTGTCTCCTTCCCTGCATACTTGGTTTTCTTTTGGAAAGCTCAAAGCCCTTTGGCACACATATTAAATATTTTAATGAAAAGTTGAAAGTTTGGAAAATTCAGATTGTTTTTCTCCATGCTGAACTGTTAATTAGTCTAAAGGAGAAAGTATGATAATCCGAGCTATCTCAGCATGCATTTTAATTATAATAATGAACAATATTTGAGCAATCTGATTCTGAGATCCAGATGAAAATCCAGATGACTTCAAATGATATATTCCACATGTATAAGAAAAGGACTGCAAATCAATGCTGTAATGTGTACCTAATTCAGAGATAGTGTATTTTTGCTATATTATAGATTAATGAGATTGTTCTTTAAAACAGAGGACCTTTTTTTCATAATGGCTTCTTCTGAGAGACCCTAATGGCTTCAACTCTGATAACATTCAGGACATTAATTAAGATATGGAGGCTTTCCCAGGACTCTGAGCAGGTGGATGGCAGAGCCCCTGTAGAAAGGATTTTTTTGTATATATGCCTGTCTTCCAGCTATAGAAGAATATTTCTCTTTTAATTTTAAGATTAGGAACTGAGAGGCCTTCAGTCAGTAAATAAATTGGAAAGGGTTTTCTCCCCTGAAATGGGTGAGAATATGCAGTTCTTAGGAACCTGTATATTTTTTAGATATGGGCAATTCATATTTGCAGGAGTTCCCAAGAACTGTCCATGTGTGTACAATGTCACTGATCAACCTTCAAAGAGCAAAGGCTTTGTCTAGGTAATTGCTTTCAATCCTTCCCTCATATCTGATCCAATAAACAAAGTCAAAGAGAATAAGACTCTATACTAGTAGCTGTGAGATGAATAATGGTTTCTTGGAGAAGACTATCCTAAATTAAAAATGAAATTAAGTTAAATTAAATGAATATTTTGTTCTCGAGACCCCTTCCCACATTTAAAAATTGGGGAAATGTTGCTTATGTTAGTGAAACTCTTTTGTTTGTATGGGCTATGTTTATCAATATTTACCATAGTAAAAATTAAAATGCATTTTTAGACTTTAATATAAATAAAACATTATTCATGGAAAAAAAATTGCACTTTTGAATCAATAAAAATGATGATAATGAGAAGACTGACATTGTTTTAAATTTTTGCAAATATTGTCAATATGTGACAACTAATTTTTATTTTGCAGAGAACTGAAAGGGTCTTGAAGGACCCCCAAGAATCTTCAGACCATACTTTGAGAAACACTGTCTCAGACCAAATACACAGATCTATATAAAAACTGAACTTTTAAAGAAGCAAAGCCTAGATGAAACAACATGAAGACTTAGGGCTCAGCTTTCAGAGCTGCATAGTTAGAAAGAACAGCAGTTCAGTCTTTTTACATAATTTATACCAAAAACGTCCAGTTAATTAATGCTGTGAGAACTTTGAAAAGATATAGCAATTTAGTTTACTCAAATATCCCAAAATCTGAATGCTAATCCAGGCTTACATCAACTATTGTAACATACTGGGCAGGCAGATTTATTTCTTTATATTATGCTACCTGCAAAGGTGTGCCAGATGTTCTTTTCTCTTGATACAGTCTTACTTTCTACAGCTGCAATCCTACCATTAGTGTTGCTTATGTTAGTGTGCAATGCATTTGTGGGAATTTTCTGCCTACAATTTTAAGAAAAGTGGAAAATGGGCTGCTGTGGGGAAATGTAGGATTGTTGCAAAGGGCTGTTCTGCCTGTTATTTGGGCAGGACTCCTGTGCCTTTAGTAATTTAGGGAGTGATCTTAGGGTTCTTCTTCTTCCCCACAAATAATGAACATATCTGTGAATAGACATGTAAGATATGAAGGTTACCTTAGGTCAGACTGTCTATTCCATTCACCTCTAAACAAATTAGAGGTAGAATATTCCTATGAATTTGCTGTATGTTAAAATATAAAACCAAGGTAATTCAAAAAAAAGCAAGATAACAGCAAGAAATCCTGCTATATCTGAATTAAAAAAATAACCTCCAGTAAAAAACTAGACTACTTCTCAATTCCTGTGTACTCCCCTTAATTTCTGCTGTTTCTTGCACAGAGAAACTCAGTGCAGAAGTTAGAAGGAAGTTGCAAGTTCAAGGCTTCCTCCCTTCCCTTCCCTTCCTTGCAACAAATTGCAAAATGGTGGTCAGCATGCAGAAACTGATTAAGAGTCTACATTTTATTTTATATGAAATAGACACATTATGATTGAGAAAACATTTTTGTATAAACCCAATGCTCAAAAACATAACTGGATAAAGCTTTCTTCTTTTATTGTTATCTCTTTTATTCATTAAACATGAAACCCAGTCATCTGAACCTTTAAAAATGTATCACAGATATAATTGACTGGTGGTAATGGTTGATAGAGTTGCTGCCAGCATCCTAAGTATCAACCAAGTATTTTCTGAAGATGTACAATGTTCTGAGTAGCACAGTTTTTTGGAGTTCAGATGTTATTGTAGGAAGCTGCAATTTCTTGATGTATTTTATAAAATTATTAGACATGGTACCAAGTGCCCCAATGATAATGGGTATCATTGTTACAAATATAAATTACATTTACAAATGCTGGTACACAGTTGTTGTTATTGTTATTATATCATTATACTAAGCAGTGGTTAACACAAATAGAGTAAAGTAGACTTCCAGTTTAAGCTTCTTCGGCGACAGACCGAAGCCTCATCTCTTCGAGGCTTCGATCAGTGCTCGCCCTGAGCCGGCTGGTTTTGGGGCTAAGCCACCCCATAGAGGTGGTGAAGAGGGGGGAGACTGCTTGCAGGGTTGAGGAGAGCCGCATTTCTCCTCCCCAGCTGGCCGTTACTCCCTTTCCCAAAGGTGGTTGCAGTGGTGGTCAGAAATGGCCACCACAAAGAAGAACTCGACCAGAAAAGAATGTGCAGGAGGAAGATAAGAAGAGAGAAATTTGGTTGAACGCGGGGTCAAAAATCAAAAAGCAACAAATAAGGTACCCGGAATTTTAAAACTTAACAATCATTGTTCCAAAAGAAGATTTTGAAGCTGCCCGAAGGAGAGAGAAGAAGGGAAAGGATTAGGAGTTTATTTTTTTGTTCCTTCCTTAATACTGACAAGCTAAGAAACTTAAGCAAGAAATATCTGAAAAAATTGAAAAATAAAAAGTCAGAAGGGGATGATGTAGAAGATTTATGGAGACATTTAAAGAAGACTGTTTTAAAAGCTAGTAAAGGAGGAAAAAAAGAAGAGAAGGCAGGATCTGGAAAAATGGAGGAGACTGCCTGGAATTAAGGAATGAACTGTATTGAAAAAAAAACTCACAAGTGAAATTTTAACATAGATTCACTCAAGCATACATTTAAATGGAAATGGTAACAAAATCAATACGACATCCCAGGACACGAAAAAAGTGGGCGAAAAAAAGCAAGTAGAAACAGCCTGGATAATTTGCGATCTACTTTTGGTTACGTTAATGTTTCTGCATCTAGATGACTGAAAGCTTAACTGGGTGGTTGTTTTAAAAGTTTTTTAAATTGGTATTTAGACTCTTAGAAGAACTTGAACAGAGATTTCAGAAAATGGAAGAAGATGACAAGAAGTAGAGTTCTTTTGGACTTCGTGTGTTCAGTGTCTTAGAAATGGAGGTTTGCAGAACTATTGAGAGCGCAACAAGAACACATCCTTGCAGTAACAATGAAGATTGGGACAAAGAAGAGCCATCTTCTTAATGATCAAATAATTTTAAGTAGAGGGGAAAAAGAAAAGGGGGAAAGAGAGTGGATAAGTTTAAGATGAAAAAAACCAAAAGAAGAGGGACAAATTTTGAAAGATAAGCTAATACATATTAGAAAGCAAAGAAGAGGGGATACAGATAAGAGAGTTAGAAGTAGAGAGATGAGCGGGGTAAAAAGGAAATGAAGAAAGAAGAGGGAGAAGGCAGAAAAGAAGTTGTAAGAAGACAGAAACAGAGAAATGGGAGCAAAACAGGGAAAAGATATAAGGATTGTAACCATAAGTTTGTTTAGAGAATAATGGGTGAAAAATTTAATTGTAAAAGGGATTCTGCAAAGGTACATAAGATAGCATTGTTATATTACAAATGAAATAATTTTAGAAAATGATGATGATGGTAAATCTTTATTGTCTGTAGTGGATGTTTGTTTTAAATAAATGAATTAAATGATTGAGAGAAATAATTACCCATGGAAACTTTATAAGTGCTTCCCAAGGAAGTATGATATTCAACTGAAAAGAAATGTTAAAGATGTTAGATTTTAATGCATCATTTAATGACAGAATTGAATTGGAATTGTGTGTTTTTATATATATATATATACATACATACATATATTATTATTATATACATATAGTAGTATAGGTATTATATACAATGTTATATTGTTTTTTAAGCTTTCGCGGGTACTTACATGTGTGCTGTTCAGGCTTCCTTCAGGTATTATCCCACGTCATTGTAGTGCTTTCAAACTTGTAGGTTAACGTTTGACTAGAGATAAGACACCAGGTTTGACAGAATAAGACATACCAGGTTATCTCAACATCTTACTGCACAACGAAACCACCAGAAAAGAGTAATTTTGCAAAAAGATGAATTCAGAGCACTACAGAAACCCTGAAAAATATAACAAGCATAATAATACTCCAGCAGACAAAGGAAATGCCACAGTAGTAATGGACATGAAAGATCTATGAAACAAAATTGACAGCCTCTCTCAAGGACTCCACATACAAACCTATAAACACAGACCTAACACATATCTGAAAAAATTAACCAAGCAAGAAAATTCATAACCAGCCACATAAGGAGCAAAAGAATCCAACAGCATGAATCCATCAAGAGAAAAATCTTCCAGAGTGCCCCAAATTATACGGGCCTCCCAAAATACACAAAGAAGGCATACCTCTCAGACCCATAGTCAGCTCAAAGGAGCACCATTACAAAACCTAGCTAAACACTTAGCAAAACAATACAGACCCATGCTGAAACCGCAGCTTCATATGTACCAAAACTCATACCACTTCCTAGAAATGATCAAAGATCTACACGTGGAACAAGAAGATCTGCTTGTAAGTTTCGACGTGGTTTCAGCTATTCGACTCAAGTCCCGATAAAAGAAACGTCTTGAAGATCATCAAAATAATAAATACCAACAGCAGCTAAACACCTCATGGAACTACAGAACACTGCCTAACCAACACATATTTCACTATACAAAGGACAAAGATACAAGCAAATGTGAGGAGCCCCTATGGGATCACCACTGTCACCGCGTCATTGCCAAACCTGTTCATGGAAGAATTCGCGAATCCCAGAGCGCTGGCTAATGCCACCCACACAACCCAAACTATGGCTAAGCATACATCGATGACACATTTGTGATTTAGTCCCATGAAAAGAAAACCTAAACAATTTCCTAACACACCTAAACAGCACACACCCCAAATCAAGTTCACCATTGAAACGGAAATAAACAAACAACTACCATTCCTAGATGTTACTAATCTACAAAAGAACAGGATGGCACACTGGGACAACACCATATACCCAGAAGAAAACACACACCAAATCGCTACCTCAACGCCCAATCCCACACCACCACCAGCAGCACCGGAATAAATTCCGTGGCTAAAACACTAATTACCAGAACCAAACGCCTGGCAGACAAGAGCACATATAAAAGAATGAACACTAGGCACCCCTGACTGAAGTATTGACAGCCAATGCTTCCGCACAAAAATCTGAGAAATCACCAAGAAACTGATCCACAAAAACACACCAAGACATAACAGAGACCTAGAAGATGAAACAGACACCTATGGAACAGCGTCGTGCCCCTACTTGATAAACATAAGAAAGCGTACTTTAGATAAAATCAGTAAGAATACTACACAAGGCATCACATGAAGACTGCTTTCAAAAACAGACAAAAAAATAGCAGCCATCCTTAGAAACCCAAAGACAAAATTGACCTGGAAAACCCAAGGCACATACGAAAGTTCCCTGTGCATCATGCCCAGCACATACCATTGGACAGACCAAATGAGAAGAATAAGTACCCGCCTGGATGAACACAAAAAATGCAGTAGAAAAAGCTGGAAACACACCGTCCTCACTAGTCGAACACATGAAAACCACCTAGGTCACAACCATCAACTTCAATGGCACTAAAACCCTAGCCACTATAGAAACCCCTAGCCACAGAATCATCAGAGAAGCCATAGAGATTGAAAAAAGACCTGAAAGCATGAATAGAAGAGATGATTCCAGCAGACTGTCAATCATTTGGAAGCCTGAACTCTCAAACAGAAAGATCTCCACACCACAAGCCAGGCAAACACCTGAGCACAAACAGACTCCCTCTGATGCCTCCAGCTCGAACACCCACCCCACCAGGCACTCAGGTGAAGCCTGCTTCCTTATGGATAGCAGCCCGTCCTTTCACACGAAGCCAAGCTGCACTGAAAGCCTCCAACACAGGAACAGCGTGTTGCCAAGCCAATCAAAAGCCACCAAAACAGACAGAAGAAACAAGAAACACCAATTAAACTCCAAGTCCAACACAGACCAAGACTCCCAACCAATCAGGATGTAGAAAAAACATCCTGGCACAACAATAGGCTAGCCTCAAATTTAAAACCAACGGACTGTGAGACCCTGACCCATTCATACAAACTCAATACAGAAGCCTGATGATGGCAGATGAGATTTCTGCTGAACGTTGCTACAACTTTAACAGAACTACAATGAGCTACAACTTTAACAGAACTACAATGACGTGGGATAATACCCGAAGGTAAGCTAAACAGCACAAATGTAAGTACTCGCGAGAGCTTAAAAAAAAAACATACATGACCAGTATTGCAGTTATGACAAAAAGCCTACATATAGTATAGGGATCATATATTGTATATTATTATATATGTATTATGTAGATATGTATAGTATGATGTATATGTTGTGTAGTATATTGTATAGTGCGCGATATGTATGAGTTGTAGTGTTACGTTCATGAACATGTATATGTATAGTGTATCATGTATAGTATATATATAAATTAAATGTATATGTAGATATGTATATAGTAATGTATATATAAATGTATACGTATAGTGTTTATGACATGTATATGGTATATATTAATTTTTTCTTTTTGAAGGATATAGTATCTATTTAGGGAATGTACCGAAATAGAATCCAATTGGAAGTTAATGTATTATGTATTGAATGTATAAGTCTAAAGCTATACATTGAAGCTTGAAGATAAGGATTTTGAATGGATTAATAATTAAAGGGAGTATCAAAGGTGTCATAACTTTTTAATTTAACTACAGCGGAAAAATTGCTGTAATGATGGAAAAAGGTAATACTTGGAAATTGGTAGGACACGGACACGACAAAGTATTTATAGGATAATGATTGTGAATTGAGAGAGAATAAGTTAAAACTAAAATTGAGAATAATTTTAACAAGAGGGGAATAAACATATCTAGAAAATCATTAAATAGGTTAATAAGATATGGAATAGAATATAAAAATAGAGCATCGAGAATCTGAGTGTGTATGTAGTGTTGCTTGTGAAATTGAGTTTTGTGTCTGTATGAAGAAGTGATAACCTGGGACCATGTTATTTTCAAAAAAGATGTTTTATTTGTATTTTGTTTTTGAGAAAACCCAAATAAAATTTTCAAAAAAAAAAAAGAATAAAGTAGATAAATTATCCCCTTTCTGCATAAGGGGAGGGGTATCACAGAATTTGGTTCCCATTGATGAGATGCTTTCATCCTCAATTCATTCATCTCTGAAATGAAAAAAATTGTTGACAATGGCAGAAATTCTTAATCCCCTCTTTTTTATTTACTATTTCAAAATTGTCAAGATGATAAAAATCCATAACTACAACAGGGACTTCTTGGTATAGTCATCAGATTTCTTCCTCTTCTTTTTTTTTTACAAGAGCACTCCTATGCATACCCATTCGGAAGTAAACTCACTAAAGTTAAGGAGACTGACTTTCAAATACATTTGCATAGGACTGCAGCTTCAGTGCAGGAGTGCAGAAAATCATTTTGTGCTGTTTTTCATTGAATTCAGTTAATGAAGTATTCTGGTGCTGTTTAAGAAGGATGAAATTGAGGAACAAAACACAGGCAGCCCCACTCAAATGCATTTGACTTCTGAAATTAATTACATCCCTGCTGGTTATTGTTTTTATTTTAATTTTTTTTAAATGATATGTTTTCATATTTTTTTCCTTTATTACATACCCTGGGGAAATAGAAGGCCCCTTGTGAAAATTCTTTTATTGATTTAGTATGAAAGCACACAAATAAGAAATTATTAACTACTTGCACAGATTGAAATGATTTATTTTAAACTGAGCTGTTTACTAAATATAATCCTGTGTAAGGCATTATGAAGCTTTACTCATGAGCTACCTAGGTTGGGTTTCAGGATATCTCACTATTATAAGGTGCATGTAATGTGTTTGTTTTGAAAGAAGTCTTTCTGCTGTGCAGACAATATTTAAAAGGGAGAAACTGCGAGACCTGAATCAGACACTGAAAAACTACCCAATTCAGCTTAATTTGGCTGAAAAAAATGGCTTTTTTCAGGACCTATTGTAGGAAATGATGAGAAAAAATTAACCGGAAGATGACAGGAGAGACCTTGATGCTGTCTGACTTGGTTGTTGACTTGCAGACGTTTCATTATTCAACCAGATAACATCATCATTGCTTGCCACTAGTAATCCACTGATGATATTACTAGTCTGGTAATGATACATCTGTAACCCAACAACCAAGTCAGACAGCATCAAGGACACTATGGTCCAATCCTGACATACATATATTCTCTGATGTTAGAAGATGACTAATGCGACTTTAAAAGCTGGTATAAATTCAACTCAGGTCTCCTATAATCAGTACACTCAGTCTATAAAGTTGGACTTTTAGTGAATATTTTTCCCCTGGGCCCTCCATATAAAGTAATTAGGTTTCCTGATTGCTGTTGGAAATGTTGCTAATTGCTCATCTTTTAAAACCATCAGGCGTTTCTCACTGTAGTACTCCAGACTGAAGACTATCCAAAGTCTTTGACTGTGGGAGATGCCCCAATTGCCATATGAGCATCAGTTAGGAAAAGCTCTATGTAACCCATTGTGAAAGACTGTCAGAACAGGTAGAATCTGTGGTGAAATGATCCAGCCATGAGAAACAACATCTGCATGTTATTCCTATTAAGGTCTTTCACTCTGTCCATCAGTGACATCAATTTCAATTTTATAGATGGAGAACAGTCAGCTCTTATTCAAATAGGGAAGTTCAGATCAAATGCCAGAAGAAACTTTATGTTTTCATATAGGTAGACTGTTCTGAACTGAGTATTAGCCACTATATGAAAATACAGCATACTGTAGATATCGTCATACCCTGAATAATGAGATTCTTTTTACACTTTGACTATACCATGTATCAAAATTCTTCTCGGTGAATCTAAAGCCCATGTCACAGTGAACCAACGGATGCAAAGAGGATGTAAAATGGACAAAAAACCTTGCCATCCGTTCG
>BHFT01046481.1:0-44683 GCA_004320025.1 Laticauda laticaudata
TTCGTGGGAACTGGGTGAAATGAAGAAATAAAAAAACATGCCATAATGAATTATTGCTAACAAACATGAGAATAAAATATTGTTACAATTATCTCTAAAAGAAAAAAAATACAGGACTTGCAAAGGATGATTTTTTTCCATTTTATTTATTTGCTTTGACTAAACTGTTGAGATTTTAAAAAACTTTGAAACAAAACTTAACACAAAACTGTTATAGAAAAATTATGGAATTATAAAGAAGGAAAACATCAGTCAATGGAATGAATTGTGATGCCCCCCGGGAGGCATATTTGTCTGTGAATCACAAGCAAACAAGCAGGTCAGAGACCCAAGCCACCCTTATAGTAAAGTTATAGTAAGCTAACTAAGTTGGACCTGACCAGTAGGTTTCATACACAGAGGTGGTATTCAGTAGGTTCTGGAACCAGTTCTGGAGAACCGGTTAGCGAAATTTTGAGTGAGCTACAGAGAACCCGGCAAATCACATATCGCCTGACTGGGAAGATCCGTCAACGTATTTCCTAATCCCTGCCCATGTCACAAGCCAAAAGATGCCCGACAGAACCAGTAGTAAAAAAATTTGAATCCATTGGCTTTCAAGGAAGATTTTCCATAGGAAACGAGAAAAGATTAAACTGGCTAGCCAGGATGAGTCGTCTTGTATGACATAATTGATATCGATGTATAAGCATCTAGCTGGTCTTAGGTGCGAGCCACATTAAATTGCATCTAGACAAGAACTTCACATCTATATCTCGTTTGCAAAAACACGCATTCTTAAAAAGGTAGTATCCAAAGGTCCTCCCATTAACTACAGTTGTGAATCGCTTGTTTCTCTGCAAATTATCTTAGACCTAAAACTTTCACTATAACAAGTCTAAAGTCAATACAGCTCCTTCTATACGAGTGGCCTGTAGTATTACTCCAATCAGCCTATTCATTTCTTTCCCTCGTGACATTTTCATTCAAAATTGCAATTTGTGGAAGGTGTTTAGCGAACCTGTTTCTCTCGAGTGGAATATTTCCGTTAGTATGGGGCTATATGGTTCAGGAGCTTTGCCAAGCCTAATATTTCAGCGCCAGAAAAAGGTAAAGCCAAAGATGGCTGATGCTTCACTTCCTTAATTCTATTGTATAAGACACTAGCTTGAAAGTATTCCACATTCTGTTGTAGTAATTAAAAGTTGTAGATTTCGTCTCAACACATGAAGCAAACAACAAACAGAATGATAGGAGCGATAAGCAACTCAACTAATACAGCAGCAAGAAAACTCAAGAGCTCAGAAACGACATCAGTATTCAGCTGTAATTGTATCATGCAAGCAGAGCCTGAGTTACTTTTCAGAGATAGAACAGATCTCAGGGCTCAAACATAGCTTCAGAGCTTCGAGATCTTTGTAAAATATAAGAGCCACACCTAGGCTACCTTCTCATTTCAGTTTCCAGTCAGGTGGGAACTCATTGGGCTTTATGTAGCACCCTGCTATGATCATTGTGCTTGCGCCCTCATTTTTTCATGCGCTGCATTTTCTTTACAGCTTCATCCAGTTCTGAAATAGATAACATTGCTGAAAATAAATGATACAACTCCTCTTCCCTTTGTTGGGTCGCGTAGATTTTTTGTGAATACAGTTTGTGAGGTCCTCTACTAGCAGCATTCATTCAACCAGAATAGGATATCCATCGCCAGACAATTTTCAGTAAAGGGAAAAATATGATTACCTGCCCTGATTGTATGAGCGATTCAAGTTCATCCTGTTCTTATCCCCATGCTTTGAGTTTTAATTTTATAGTGCATTTTGAGCCCTATTAATGATGGCAGATCTTGCATTTGCTTCCTACTTTTTCCTGTGTTTATGATTATATTTATAGAATTTTGTCCAAACAAAAACATATGAACAGAATAAAATACGAATGATCAGGGACGATAAACACATAAGAGTATGAACCTGAAAGTTTATAGCCTTCCTCTCTCACCTACTACCTTCTCTTGTTGTCTGATTAGCTATGTGCTGAGTATTGACCTGTTTGGACTCTTCATTGTTTCCTAAAGTATGTCACTCTTTCCTCCGCCTGTCCAGTTTAATTAAACCCTTTCGATAAGCCCGAGCTAATTGGTTTGTTCAAACTGACATTCTTCCTGGTTCTTTGTTTAAGAGAATGTATGCCATATGCCACTCAGCCTATAACCCCTTCCTGTACCGTTGTCTAATGTGAGATGCATGGTCTAGAAAACCACAAAGGTTTTCACTTTTATCAGCACCATCCCTTGAGCTAGTAGTGTTTTGCTTAATTCTAGTAATCCATCCATGTGGAGATGGTGTTAGCACCCATTGGATGTTGATCTTCCTTGTCGTGAGTCAGAATAAAACACAACTGTTGCGCCTGAGTTCTTTGACTTTCGCTGCCTAATTGTTCATAGTCATTACATTATAAGAGCCCATGTCACACTGCACCACAGCAGAGATGGAAAGAGGATCGTACCCAAGAACCGGAGAAAAAATCGCTTGCCATCCCATTAGCGCGTGAAGCGATGCATCCGTTCTGTACTCTACTGCGTGTCGTCTGTGTCCTAAGTACTGTTCATGATCCCCGTTCTCAGCAATCTGTGCTACTGAGCATTTCAATCCACTCAGTAAAAAGTTTGAGCTGCACAATCCACTTGATGAGCGGATGAACTTCCGGCCAGCATCCGTTTCTAACATCCAACGACACAACGTGACGTGAGACGAACAAACGTTCTATAGTCCGTTACGACAGTCTGCTGTATCTGCTCGGTATCCGGCTGCGCAATGCTGCAAGCAACTCGCATCCCGCACCAGCGGAAAAATAGCCACGAAAGAGATGATGGAAGCGATTAATGGTGACATAGAAAGAATGATTAAGCAGATGCAGCTTGATTAAAGCATTAAAATGGCAGAGAAAAACATTCGTATCTAGGGACGTTATCTCGCGATTATTATAGGACTGTCAAGGAGGAAGTGTCTAGAGGATTGCAGAAGGACACCTAGCGAAAAATGCATATTTCCAAATAAAAAGAGGAGGAAATCCACCTGATCTCACTTTCAAGTCCAGCATCCCTGGTGGGCAGACCGCTTCAGCCTTGCTCTTGCTTTCTTTGCTCTTTCCACAGCATCCAGTCTCTCCACCATGGATGCATCGCACATTCCTTTTTGGAGCCGACCATCATTCTACAACAGTGCTAAGCCTCTACAGGCTCTTCACCTGTTCTACGCAAGGAAAAGGAGGCGTCCAAGAAGTTGTGTGGGTCCGGAAGATGGATTCGCGAGAAGAGCCCGAGTATGAACTGTGTGGACAAGCTGAATGGTGGAGCCTAGGAACGAAGACCCTTGTGCATTCCAGCACTTCATGAAGGATGCCACCCAAAGCCACTGTTTGATGAAGTTGTGGAGTGGCTGAGACCCAGGTTGACCAAGGCAAGCACCAACTTCCGGCCCCAGCCAGGACCCTGGACTCAAGTGCACTGAGCTCTGCGCCACCTGGCCTCAGGACCATGTACAGGAACATGCAGCATGCCTGGAGGGTGCCACACAACACCATCAGCATTGTGGTCAGAGAAGTGGTGCAGGCCATCATCGAAGAATACCTGGAGGAGCTCCTCCAATGCCCCACCACTGAAGAAGGCTGAAAGGAAAGTTGCCAGAGCAGTGGTATCAGAAGTGGTACTTTCCCCCACACCGTTGCGAAGCCATAGATGGGAAGCACGTGGACCTGCAAAGTTCCAGCCACTCGAGGGTCCACTTATTCACAACTACAAGGGCCTTCCCATCTATGGCCTCCAACGTGTGGGGGAAGTACCACTTCTGATACCACTGCTCTGCAACTTTCTTTCAGCCTTCTTCCAGTGGTGGGGCATTGGAGGAGCTCCTCCAGGTATTCTTCCGATGATGGGCCTGCCGCACCACTTCTCTGACCACAATGCTTGATGGTGTTGTGTGCACCCTCCAGGAGCATGCGCATGTTCCCTGTACATGGTTCCTGGAGGCCAGGTGGCGCAGAGTCCAGCTGCCACCTTGAGTCCAGGGTCCTGGGCTGGGCCGGAAGTTGGTTGCTTTGCCTTGGATTCAACCTGGGTTCTCAGCCACATCCACAACTTCATCAAAACATGGCTGGGTGGCATCCTCATGGAAGTGCTGGAATGCACAAGCGTCTTCGTTCCTCAGGCTCCACCATCAGCTCTGTCACAACACAGTTCATACTCGGCTCTTACTCGCGAGCCATCTATCGGACCCACACACTCGGACGCCTCCTTTTCCATTGCGTAGAACAGGTGAAAGAGCCTGTAGAGGGCTTCGCACTGTTGTAGAATGATGGGGACGGCTACCAAAAGAATGTGCGATCATTGATCCATCGGTGGAGATGGACTGGATGCTGTGGAAGAGCAAGAGCAAGAGCAAGGCGAAGAGGATCTGCCCACCAGGGATGCTGGACTGAAAGTGAGATCAGGTGATTTCCTCCCCCTTTTTATTGGAAATATCAATTTTCCGCTAGGTGTCCCTTCTGCATCCTCTAGACATCCTCCTGACATCCTAAATATCCGAAGATTACGTCCCCTATACGAATGTTTTTTCCATTTTAATGCTTTATATGCAAGCTGCACTGCTTTTATATTCTTTCTATGTCCATTTCGCTTCCTCTCTCTTCTGTTTTCCGCTGGAGCGGATGCGAGTTGTGCGCAATGCGCAGCGCGATACCGAGCAGATACAGCAGACGTTGCTAACGGATTATAGAACGTTTGTTCTCCGTATGTGTCGTGGATGTAGAAACGATGGCTGCGAGAAATTTCATCCGCTCAAAAGTTTTGTTTGCAGCTCAAAAACTTTTTGAGTGGATGATTGAAATCATCCAGTAGCAGATGCTGGACGATATAGAACATATGAATCACGCACGCAGGTGAGTACAGAACGGATGCATCGCCTTCAATGGATGGCAAGCGTTTTTCTCCGTTTTACATCCTCTTTCCATCCGTTGGTGCAGTGTGACATGGGCTTAATGTAAATGACTATGAACAATTAGGCAGGAAAGTCAAAGAACTAGGAGCACAGTTGATGTTCTTATCTGTACCTCCAATGGAAGATCAACATCCAATGGGGCACACCATTCCCACAATGGAGGATTCTAGAATTAAACTACTAGCTCAAGGGATGGTGCTGTAGTGAAAACTTTGGGTTTCTAGACCATGCATTACATTACCTACAGGAAGGGGTTATGGTAGGGAATGGACTACATTCCTTACAAAGAACCAGGAAGAATGTGTTTGAAAAACAATTAGCTCGGCTTATCGAAAGGGCTTTAAATTAAAACTGGAAGGGGAGGAAGAGGAATCTTTAGGAAACAGAAATCCAAACATAAACCTCACAATAGCTAATCAGACAACAAGGAAGGTAGTGGTGAGAAGGAAGGTATAACTCAGGTATAATGTGTTTATCGTCCCTGTCATTGTATTTTTATTCTTGTTCATGTTTTTGTTTGACAAATTCTAATAAATAAATAAAACAGGAAAAGTAGGAAGCAAATGCAAGATCATCCATAAAAGGGCTCAAATGCCTATAAATTAAAACTCAAAGCATGGGGAAAGAACAGGATGAACTTGAAATCCTCATACATCAGGGCAGGTATCATATTGTTTCCCTTACTGAAATTGGTGCGATGGAATCCATTCTTTGAATGTGCTGCTAGAAGGACATAAACTGTTCAAAAAACCTAGACCCAACAAAGGAAGAGGAGTTGTATCATTATATGTCAGAGTATATTCATGAACTGGAATAGAGCATGGTAACAAAATCAGCCAATGAATAGGCATAGCAAATAAGTCAGCCAATGAGGACTGACTGGAAACTGAAATGAGAAGTAGCCTAGGTGTGGCTCTATATTAAGATCTGAAGCTCTGAAGCTATGTTGAGCTCTGAGTCTGTCTATTGAAAAGTAACTAGCTTGCTTGCTGAACTACAGTGATACTGATGTCTGTTTCTGAGCTCTTGAGTTGCTGCTGAAGTTGAGTTGCTTATGTCTACTTCTGTTTGAGTTTGCTCCATGTTGGAGAAATCTACAACTTTTATTATAAAATTTATTTAATGTGTTTATAAAGACATTAAATGAAGCATCAGCCATCTGTGCTTACTTTTCTGGCGCTGAATTTACGCTGCAAAGCTCTGAACATATACCACTACAGAAATACACAGAACCATGATAAAAGCCTTCTCAAATGCATTTGAATGAAAATTAGAGGGAAAAGAAATGAAATGGCTATTGGTGTATACTACAGGCCACCCTGTAGAGGAGGTAGATTAACTTTTTGTTAAAGTTAGCTAAGATATGCAGGAAACAACCACTGTAGTAATGGGGGACTTTTAACTACCCTTTTAAAACTGCTTGGCAAAGAGATATGTGTAATCTGTCTAGATGCAATTTAATTGGCTCCACCTAGACAGCTAGATGCTAATCATCATATCAATTATGTCATACAAGACTCCATCTGGCCTTGCCAGTTTAACTTTTCTCTTTCCTATGGAAAAATCTTCCTATGAAACCAATGGGATTCAAATTTTTTTTACTACTGGTTCTGTGGGCATGGCTTGGTGGACATGGCAGGGGAAGAATACTGTGAAATCTCCAGTCAGAGATTGTATTTGCCGGTTCTCTGAGCTACTCAAAATTTCCGCTACCGGTTCTCCAGAACTGGTCAGAACCTACTGAATACCACCTCTGTATGAAACCTACTGTCAGGTTCCACTTAGTAGCTTACTATAACTTACTATAAGGGTGGCTTGGGTCTCTGACCTGTCTTGTTGCTTGTGATTCACAAGACAATATGCCCTCCCGGGGGGCATCACAATTCCATTCACTTGACTGATGTTCCTTCTTTAATTCCATAATTTTTCATCAACATTTGGTTAAGTTTTTTTCAAAGTTTTTTAAAATCTCAAACAGTTTAGCAAAGCAAATAATAAAATGGAAAAAAAAATCATCCTTTGCAAGTCCTGTATTTTTTCTTTAAATATATTGTACAATATTTTATTCTCATGTTTGTAGCAATAATTCCATTATGCATGTTTTTTATTTCTTCATTTCACCAAGTTCCCTTTTTCATAAACACAAAGAGACATATTTCTGTGGCAATCTGATTCACATCACTCCTTCCCAAGCTTTATTCATGACCCTTTTCCTTATTTTAACTTTTTACTTTCTGTAAGGGTAATCATCTATTACTTTTAAATATATGTTTATCTTTTTTCTTTTTGCAGTCCTACTATTCTCTATTTTGTTTCAGTTATTGCTTTTTCTTCCATGTCCACTACTGGCACTTTCATATAATAAACTCTGTCATACAGAGAAGCTCTTCTTATCCTTGTGACCTTCATTTATTTCCTCAGCAATAGTTTTTGATTAAATTTTAGTCATATATAGTATATGCACTAATAGACTTGTGCCCGTTTTCAAAACAGACCATGTATTCAAAACATAACTTTTTCAGAACAGATATTCCCCAATTGCCATTTTATTCATTCTCTGATCTTCAAATATTTGGAGCCTCCCTTATTCCTAAACATCTATTCATGTATTTTAACAGAATTATTTTTCTCCTTGATTGACATAGTTGATGTAGTTTGATATTATAATCATTCAGGGGTGGGGGAGGACATAACATGCAACATGATTACTTTTTGATTCACCAGCAACAATATAGATGACATAAATTCATAGCTTTTGATTTCCATTTGCTCATAATTAAACTCACAGCTTCGCTTACATGCATTTATTCATCATACCTATTCTATAAGATCAGACCATTCATTCACAACTATTACATTTTTCCCCTTTGGAGTTAATTTACATATCACAATTTGATTGGGGTTTTTTTGACTTTAGAATAATTAATGTATGCATTTTACCATACATTCCTTTTATTTGTATTGGAAACCTCTGGCACACCGTGGATTCCAATAAATGGGACCGTGAATATTGATCCTTGCCACATATCATGGTGGTGTAACAGAATGTATGGATGGCTCTGGGGAATGAAGGGAAGAGATGCTGCTCAGAAAACAATCAGACAAGAGAAGGAGGATCCCCAGTGGTTTAACAATCAGAAAAAGAAACTTAGTATTGATCCACTTTAATTAGTTAAAGTAGCAGTGGGAAGTTTGTACCTTCAGGCTTGTAAGATTGTATTAATGTAGCCTTACAATAAAACAGAACAGTAACATTTAGGATGTCCTGGGCTTCCATGCTCTTCCTATGTTTCATTTATTCACAGGACTCTTTACTGGCTCCCGGTTTAAACTAAAGCCTTCAAACAACTGGACCTTATATAACAGCCCTCCAGTAACAAAACCTCCAGTATTTGTCTGCCCTTATTGCACTTTACAACTCTTCTCTTCCTTTGAGCATGCTCATACTTCTGTTCCTCATTTCAGGAGCAGAATGTATCTGGGCTTTCATGGACTTGGCCTTGTGACTTTGGAGTCAGCTTCCCTCTTCATTTCTTTGATGAAGAAATTTGATGAAGAAAGTTTGATGATATTGAAAAGACATTTAAAGACCTTTGGATGAGAAGATCTAGTGTGAGGTCTAGTTACTTTATTCTGGCTTTAAGGCTGGTATTTCCAGCATGTACTTTTTCATTTTAATTATGGATGGATGTTTGATAGACAGACAGATGGACAGACAGGAAGACACACAGACAAAACAGACAGACAGATGTAACTTGAGATTTCACTGTTTTGGAAGTTAAGCTGTGAATTAAAATTGAACTGAATTGTGCAACAATTTTTTCATCTCTATTACATTTTGGTAAAAGTGAACAATAAAGATATTATATTATTGCTATTACACTTCATAATAGAATTGAACATATATTTTTCTCATAATGTTTTAATGAAGGAAAAAGTAAAGATGCCACCTTACTTGGCAGCTTAATTCTTCATAATATCACAAATCCAAAGTATCATATTCTCTTGCCTGTATTCCAATAAGCTTTTATTATTTTCTTATATTCCTATAAAATGACAGTAGTTTGTTTCTTTCAAAGACTCTGATATTTTCTGTAGCAAGTTGCTGTAATATTGAGGGTAAAGCTTGTGAGGTTGCTGTTTAAAAAGAAAGAGCTCCTTTTGGTAAAACAACTATGGACCTGACTCAAATCATTGAGAGCCCAAAATATACCCAGAATTGCATCCTAGAGCAGTTTTGTCTCTGGGAAAATGTGATATCATCTGGACATGAAGGACACCAAACTTGGCTATTTTTCAGATCACTCTGATTGCTTTTTGGATCACTGGTTCTGCCTCCCACCCATACACATACACAAACAGGAAATGGACAAGACCTGTTAGATCAGTCTTCTCCAGATGATTAATGGGTTAATCAAAACTTGGGAGTTTCACCTGAGAATCTGATGGGTGCTGCTTGGAACAAGCATGTTACAAAGACCTTGGAATAGACTGCTCACTGTGTCTCAATCCTGATGAGCACCTTGGATTTTTGAGGAACTTAGGAGATGAAATGCCTAGAGTACCATGGGAAGAAGACAAAGAGTAAATGAAGATGTATGCTACTCATTCTTGTTCTCTTCATCTTATCAAAGTGTTTCATGAATTGCATAGCTGGTTGTGAGCATGGGCCATTCTCAATCACTGTCTTTGGGAGATACCAGGTTGTACAGAACACATTTATCAATTTAGGCAAGACTTGGAAAAATCCTCACTGATTTTTTTATATGGTATGACCTTGTTGGTTTAGATCAAGAAATCCTGACTATTGACAAGACAAATTGGCATGACTTGACTTCTTCAGGTAGGACTCAGTTATATCAGATTGGATGGCAAAACTCTGTTAGTCTGGAGAAGCAGCAGAAGCAAAAAAACCAAATGTAAGCAAGGCATAAAGGGTTAAATATACTCTCCTCATCCCTGCTTTTAAAATATAGTAAATGTTTGGACTACTGCCTCTGAGTTTTACCCTGGCAAACATCCATTCTTTGAGAGATTTAAAGTCCTTAAAGCTTTGGAAGGAAGATTTGGTTCAGGAATCTACTATATAGTGGAGTAATCACCACTGAGATTGTATTAAAAATGCTGAGAGCTGAGCTGAACTATAACTTGTGTTGACAGGGCTAACACAGAAATATACTTTCTCATGTGCTGATGGAATGCTAAAGTGAAAACTTCTGTTTGCTGCAGTAAAGACATTGAGAGGTGAGAAAGCAAATGAGGCCAAAAGCAATGTTAGCCTTGCCACTCGGCACATTTGATAGTTTTATCACTTTGTTATCTGCCTATCTGTCATTTCCTCAGGTCAGTCCCACAGAACCTATCAAGTGATGCAACCCTCACCCAAGGTTCTCACATACACAGAAGTTGCAACATTCTACATTATCTGTAACAACTCCAGAAGAGGAGAAAATCATACAATGTGATTGTGAAGTTCTTCGCAGCCATTTGATGTGATTTCCTGCACTGAAGTGGGTCTCCCACTTGATTTACAAACCTGTTTCAATGAAGTGATTCAATCAATGCTTCATCAAATCCAAACACTCCTTTAAAGATTTGCTACTAAAATCCTACTTTTATTCCCAAAATATTCATTCTGACATAATAGACAGTGTAATTGATATAAAAAAATATTTACCTGTTAAATTAATTTAAATTGGCTATTATATGTCCTATAGTTTGACACTTCACTTTTTAAATATATTTTTAATTTTTTATATTAAAAGAAAAGGGTTATTGCTGCATTTTATTGCTCTTAGGATACAAATGTCTTCTAAATCAGTTTGGAAAAAAGTTACTTTCTTTCTACTATTTGTAAGTGGATGGAACAAAAGTAAGGAGGTAGCAACCAATTCCATTCATATTTCTATGGGAATAAATACATTTCTTTGAACCTTGTAGAAATTACTTCCAAATAAATTGATCAAACTGAACTACCTATGTATCAATTAAGATTACATTACATGAAATATCATTGCTCATGTCACAGTACTCAGATGTGATTCAGAGAAACAATGAACATGCCACAACAAACAAAATGATATAATCCAGGTTTGTTTGAGAGTATCTAAAGTTCCATATGTCACCCTTAATCTTTTCATGATAAACAATACTATTCAATCTCATTTTCCAATTGTCCTTTTCTCATAATCATCTACAAATAAAAGTATGACCATCAAATGGTCAATTTAAAAAAAAATGATGACAAATGAAAGGAAAATGCAAACTTCAACAATAACAAAGTAAGTTTATCTTAATCTTTAGGCAGATATAAGTTTCCCAAATGTTGGTCTCTCATTGTAGAATTTTCCTATTCTCCTCCCAGCTTTCTTCAATTGTCACCAAGGAAAAGTAAAGGCCCTGTCACACTGGCCGACGGATGCAAAACGTTTGTAAAAAGGACACAGCGGATGAGAAAAATGTTCAGACCAGCTGGATAGAAAATGGTTCCATCTGTTGTTATCACTCTCAAAAGGGGCAAAAATTTGCATAAACAGAGCGGACAACACAGAAGGAACGGACGGGGGAGGAACGTAGGGCAGATGGAAAGCGAATGCTCCATGGAAGCCTAGCGGATGGAAGCGGATGAGAGCAGATGGCATATCCGCAAGGCTTCCGGGGAGTGCAGCAAAGCGGACGCGGAACGGAAAGAGCGGATGCAGAGTGGATGCGAGCGGATGAAGCGGATGCACAGCGGAAGCTGAGCGGATGAAGAGCAGATGCCGAGCAGAAGCCTAGCGGATGCCTAGCATTCACTGGGCATGCGAGAAGGATGCATTGCGTCAGCCCCGCGGATATAAAGATGAAACAGCTTCCAAGCAGGTCACCATTCAGAGGAAGAACCTGCTTCAGACACAGCTCTCCAGCCAGCCAGCCAGCCAGCCAGCCAGCAACCCAACAACCATGGGGGAAGAAATGGAAGCCTCTGCCATCTGCTGCCAGCCGGCAAGAGGGACAGGGCCACCCTCCCCCCTGGCCCTCATCTGCTTCTGCTGGGGCTTCTGCAGCCCGGGCTCGCTCTTCTGGGGCTGGGACTTCTGTTGATGCTGCTTCTGGAGGTGGTGCTTCTGCTGATGCTGCTTCTGGCGGTGGTGCTTCTGCTAGTGCTTACTCTGCTGGCACTGCTCCGGTTCTGGGCTTCTGCTGGGGCTTACTCTGCTGGCGCTGCTCCTGGTGTTGATGCTTCTGCTGGGGTTTACTCTGTGGCGCTGCTCCTGGTGCTGGTGCTTCTGCTGGTGCTTACTCTGCTGGCGCTGCTTCCTGGTCCTGCTGGCCTGCTTGCTCCTGGTCCTCTGTGCTCCTTGGTCCCTGGCTGCCTGGTGCTGCTGGTGCTGCTGGTGCTGGTGGTCCTGCTTTTCTCGCTACTGTTGTTGCGTTGCTGCTCGGTGTGGAGAGCAGCCCTCAACCTCGAAAGCCCCTCTGATGAGGGCCCATATGGCCCTGCCAAAGGGAGGAAGAGGGCCAGACGTGAGAACGGGAGAGGAGGCAATAAAACATAGAAGAGGAACATGAGGATTAGGTGCTGGAGTGGCTGAGGGAGAACGAGTATCTATGGCGAAGGGACACAGCTCTATCGTGACACCAAGCAGAAGCAGGTGCTTTGGAGAAAAGGCGGAGAGCCTGGGCTACACTCGGAGGTGCTCCTCGGCTGGTGGAAGCACATGCAGCACACCTGGTACGGGAAGCTGCACCTCAAGAAATCTGGCCAGGCCGCGGTGAAGCTGACGGACAGAGAGACAACGTGATGCCAACGTGATGCAGCTTCTTGGAGGGTGAGATCCTCCACCGGGAGCAGCCCTCTCACCAACCCCTCTCTCAGGCAGCCCATGAGAGCCAGTCCTCTTCTGGCAGAGAGTCAGCTCTGTTCTCCAGGCAGGTATCTGTGAGCGTGCCACGACGGGACCCCCCACAGCTGTACTACCTGTGATGGAGCGACGCGTGCACGGACCCCTGACGCAATGGGAGAAAGGAGATGCACTTCCACTACAGCCCAACCTGCATCCACCCCACCTCCACCTCCACAGAAAGGCAGAGAGGCAAACCGGAGGTGCAGAGCACATTGTCCTGCTGGAGATAAGAGACACCATCAGGAGCAGCTAGTCTCCTCTCTCAGCTGGTACACACCGACGCCCATCCTCCAACTGAAAGCCCTTCCTCACCTATGTCAACCAGACCCTCATGAACATGGCGAAACCCCAGTACCAGGTGGTGAAGGACAGGATCACCGATCTTCTTCAAACCTCCACACAAGAATAACCTGCTCCCACCCAGTCCAGGTCTGCTTTCCCACCCCAGGTGATGTCCACTGCCCTTCCAAGGCTTTCCACAGGCCGTCTCCTACCAAGGCTATGGCTACAGGAGGTCCAGCAGCACAGGCAGAAGCCCTCCCAGTCCAGGCACATGTACATCGGACTGCCACCGGTGGCCACTGATGCCACCGACGCCAGTCCTCACCCAGCTGCAAACTAGACAGCCCCACTACACTCCTCCTTCCTCCACCCCACAGCCAAGCCGGCCTCAGTACATCTGTCATCGGTATTGGGGCTGAACACACGTCATGGAGGAAGGGGCTCTCAACATCACGGGGCTGAGCCAGCTGTCTGAGAGCTTCCCTCAACACCGTCCCCTGTTGTCCTCTTGGTGCCAGGCACCCAGTGGCGCTTCAGACGCAGCACTCCAGCAGCAGCCACCTCCACAGCACCTGGACCCTTCACCCCTGAGACTGGGAACACCTCCAAGTGACCAAGAAGAGTGCCAGAGACTGGGTGGCTACCTGTTGACTTTATTTTTGCTTTGGACACTTGATTGGTTCATTTTTCTTTTACAGCTTGTTATTAATAAGATTATCTTTGCTTCACACACTTGCTTCATTTATTTTATTAAATAAAGTCTTTGGTGAAAAAACTTTTAGAAATGGTTTAAGCTTTTGCATGCTTGTGGGATGGGTAAGGATAGCTGTGGGATGGGCAGGGATACCTTTGGGATGGGTAATAGCTTGGGATGGGCAGGGATACCTTTGGATGGGTAATAGCTGTGGCATGGGCAGGGACTTTGGGAGGGTAATAGCTTGTGGGGGCAAGGGGTACCTTTGATGGTAATAGCTGTGGGATAGATAACCTCCAGTGCAAGCATAGTGGGACTATATGGTCCACACTCCCAGGTGCCACACCTATGGCCCTTTATTATCAATAACAGTGTAAGCATTGATCCACACATTTGAACATAAACAGAACATTTTTATTAAATGCCCTGTTCATTTAGGCCCACTCAACATCAACATGGCCTAATCTGCGAACGTTTTTCGTTTTATTTAAATGCTTTGTATGCAAGCTGCATCCGCTTTCATCCTTTCTCCGTCCGTGCTACTAACGCTGCGCGTCCATTCCGCGTCCGTTTTGCTTCCTCCCTATGTCCGCTTTCTGTTGGAGCGGATTTGAGTTGCGTGGATGCGCAGCGGATGTAGCGGATGCATAACAGATGACAATGGATGTAGAATGGATGTTCCCCGTATGCGTTGCGGATGCAGAACGGAAGCGTTTGATACATTTTCCGCTCAAAAAAACTAATAATATAAACTTATACACCAAGTGCTCCTAATTTTTAAATCATTCCATTTTTTTTCTGGAGTAGTGTTTTTGTGTTAGATATTTAAAAAGCCTCAACCAAATGCTGAATTAATTGTGCTGTACTCACAAACTGCATAATTTGTCTCCTAATTATGCTATGGCTTCTTCATCTCATTTTTATGTTTGATGATTGGATAACAAACTTTAAAACCGAGTAAGAACATTTTTCCTCCGTGGATATTTCTTCGTCTTTTCAGAAAGATAAAAGATATGTATCTTCATCAATGGTTGCCATGGAAATGATTATGCTGACCCAGATGATTGCAGCTTCGGAAAATGAATAAAAGGCAGATATGCCATACTCTGAAGAAACAAGCATCTGATTTTCACTTTTCTATTTATGAATAAATGTCTGAGCAATAACAAGATAAGCCTGAAAAACAAGATAAGTCTGGATGGAGGTTTATGCTAGCTTTTAATATGAATTGGTTGAATTTGGAGTGAGAAAGAAAAGGATCTTGCATGTGCTATGAACAGAATCCTCCATTTGTCATGCAAAAGAAGCCCAATCTACAATATTTTCTCACAGTCTGCACTTTGCAATTGTATAACAGTGAATTTTTACAGTTAACCAATAATGACCAATTTCAGTCAGAATACTAGTAATATCCAAGCAGCTGATATAATTACAAACAGAAGTCTTCTAAGTTATAGCTGGTTCTGTATAAATATAAATTTAAAACTGTGACTACCTAAGCAGCTAAATTACCTATAAACCAGCTACATAAATTTTCATTAGAAAATGAATCAAGTTAGAATCATGAATTGTATTTTCCCTACCAGCAAGTCTATTAGATCAAAGATAGCATATATTTTTCTAGAATTGCCCTAAGGCCAACTAGTTTTTGCATAGTCATGAATAACTTTACAGTATACAGTCAGCAGATGTGGTCTGCAGTACTGCACTCTAATTATCTACATAGACTTCTGTAAAGCATTTCATTCGGTGATACACAGCAAACTACTCCTAAAACTAAAATCTTATGGTATCTCTGGAAACCTGCATAACTGGATAGAAGCATTCCTGTCAAACANAACTCTTTTCATACTCTACTTAAATGACCTCTGTGGTCACCTTAAGAGCAACTGTATTGTCTTCGCTGATGATGTAAAGCTATGCAACACCACAGACAATACTGCTATCCTTAAAAAAGACCTCTATTATGTATCAGAATGGTCAAACAAATGGCAACTTCAAATCTCAACAAATAAATGCTCTGTCTTACATATTGGCAAAAAAAAACCAGAAAATAAAATACAGGCTGAGTAGTCAAGACCTTGCTGATGATCCAAACTCTATCAAGGATCTTGGAGTACTCATCTCTCATGATCTAAGTGGCAGAGTCCACTGTAACTACATAGCCAAAAATGCATTGTTAACCTTATCTTCCGTAGCTTTTTCTCTGGTAATATTACACTACCAACTAGAGCATACAAATGGGGGTAGAGCATACAAAACATTTGCTCAAAACATAGAGCATACAAAACATTTGCTCGACCAATACTTGAATACAGCTCATTAGTCTGGAACCTGCATTACATATCTGACTCTGTGGTTTCTTCCCCAAACCCCAAAAGCTAACCTTAGACTGACTACTATTGACCTTACCCCTTTCCTAAGAAGTCTGTAGGGGGAGTGCATAAGTGCACCAACGTGCCTACCGTCCCTGTCCTATTGTTTCTTTTTCTTTTTATTATATCCATTTCATGTATTCATAACTATGTTTATACTTATACCTGTTATCTTATAATTGCCTGACAAAATAAATAATTAATTAATTAATGACTGCACCACCATGGCTTTTGGAATGACCACTTTGGAGAAAATTTGGTTAACCCAGTCCCCAATAGCATTCAGACATATTAACTTTTCAGTTCTAGAATCTATCTTTGCATATATACATGTACTACAATCACTTTTCAGGATTTTATTCATATATATAAAAAATCTCCCATTTTTAAATTTTTTTGAAAACTACCGAACAGATGCATACAAATATGTATACTGAAAACATATAAAACTGTGATATGTTAAAGGAAAACACAGCTTTGCTGCAATAAATTGGAGCCTAGTCAAAAATAAAAGATTAACATCACCCCAAATAGACGGTATTATGATATTAATCAAGTTCTAAAATGAATCTTGTATTAGAATTAAAATCCAGGGTCTGGATGCTGCACTTCAATGGTTAGATGGTCTAGACCAATGATGGCTAACCTTTTCATCATTGCGTGCTGAAAGTGCCGCGTGCGTGCATGCATGCCTTCACTTATAATGCAATACATGCATGACCCCCCATGCCCCTGCGCATGAAGGCATGACCCCCTGCGCTCCCCCTCCCCGTGTGACCCCCATGCTCCCCTGCCCCTCTGTGCATGTGCATGTGTCTCCTGCATGCACCCCATTCTCCCCCCACACATGCACAGCAGGTACCTGACAATCAGTTGGCTTGTGGGAGGTGAGTGTGCATGTGCAGTGGAACTGAGCTGGGGCAACAGTTCTCGTGCCGGCAGAGATGGCTCTGCATGCCACTTCTGGCATGTATGCTATAGGTTTGCCATCACGGGTCTAGACACTGGTATTTGAACATATATCTTTTTAACATTTATATTTTGTTGTGTTTTACTAATCTAATTAAATGTTAATATGTATTGCTAGTCCATGGATAAGGTGCCATATGCCAAATAAATAATAGGCTATCGTTTTTACATTTTTCCCAAAATATTGCTATATTCCTTTAAAAGCTTACTGAAGTCTTATTATGAACTCTGAATTTTAGTGCCAAAATTTCAAGGCTGGACATGATAGCTTGTAGTCACAAGGTTGTTCAGGGACTGCTATTTAATATATCTTCTTCTTACCTTTTATGCAAGTAAGCACTATTGCAAGTGGTTAGTAATCTCAGCTGCTTCTACATGATACCAAATGTGACTCTAAATGTCACTAAAACAATTATAATTATGCTCGAAACATTATATCTGACTCTGTGTTTATGTATAAATCATACTTTTCTTTTTTACATGTTTGTTGAATAGATTAACTCAATTATTTACTGAAATTGCTTTAAAATTTCAAGTGTTGCATAAGTGTTATTTTGTATCTCTGGTGGTCTTAGATAATCATTTTCCCAAGATGCTTTCTTTTCTGAGTCTGTAGTGCAGATAATATATATATAAACAGAGCCTGCAGCATAATACACATCCAAATTAATACAGAATTAGCCACTCCTTTTGTGATTATTATGAAACTCATATCAATATGTTTGTCCACCTCTATGGCAGAAAATATTAAAATGTTGTAGGTTTATGAAAATTTAAACTTAAATTGCCTTTAAGTTCATTCATTCATTCAATTTTTTCACCTCGTTTTCTCAGGATTCCTCCCACGTTCATCTGAACCTAAAACCATCTAGGAACCAGAAAGAGAGAGAAAAAACCCTTTGTCTTTGCCAGAACAAGTGACAGAAAGATCTTGCTATGTCTTCATTCTCAGATATTCCACAATCTGTTTAGTTCCTGTAAACACAAGTACTTTGGAAATTGTCTTGCTTTGGGGACTGAACAAATGCAATTTTCAGAATTGGCTGATATGAAGGGAAGGAAATGAATTTAAATGGGTGGAAAAGATCCCTTAAAAACCAGTGGGGTGTTTTACTGCTGATCTGAGACTGAGAAGGGAAGAAAAGTAAACTTAAATGAGTCTTTGAACAAAGTAATTCTGTGGAAGAAATGAAATAAGGAAAAACTTGAGAAAAATAGAAAATATTGTTGCAACTGTATGATTCCAGGAAAAGACAGATTCTAAATCAACACTCCTACACTCTTTTAAAAAGGCCTTTGGAAAAATGAATTCAAAGCATTGCAGAACTCTAGTAAATGCAGTCTGTGAATGATATGGGGGAAAAAAAACCCTATGAAAAGCACTATTTTCTCCCCAGGGATTGACTGATCATCTATCATTGAGAATTTCTTTACAAATTTCTTGGAACATTCATGTGTTTGTTTGCTTGTGAGCCCTGATGGCACAGTGGTTAGGCTGACTCAGTGTCCCATCCTTCCAGGTTCGGTAAAATGAGGACCCAGATTGTTGAAAGCAATATACTGACATTGTAAATCACCCAGAAAGTACTGTAAAGCACCGTGGAGCTGTGTATAATTTTAAGTGCTATTGCTATATGTTTATTTAAACTTGAACAATAATTTAACTCTGCGAAGAATAAAATGATTAAATCTTCATTTTGCATTAGATCTAGATGATTTCCAGAATCTTTTATCCATACTGGTTTTGAAAGGAAATATGGGAATATTTTTTCCAGTTTTAGTAGTTCTTTTTTCAGTAGTTTCATAGTCACCAGTTTATTAATACTGACATTTTTTTCTACTCTACATTATATTCCTTCACACCAGCATTTAACACTGATGATTCAGCTACTAAACTAAAATATAAATCTTGTTAGGTATGACAACTAGAATGCAACATTCCAAAGACATAATGGGTCTCTTACAGTATTTTCATATCAGCTCACAATAGTTGCTCATATTTTCTTCAAATGAAACAGTCTCAATTTAAGCTATTATTTCATATTATTTATCATACAGCAGGTTGTTTTAAGTTCTTTCTCATTGGCACTCCAATTCATTTATATTCTTCATAAACTCATTATAAAAATCAAGGTTATTATTCCAGGTAGCCAGCACTTTCAGACATAACCTTATCTCTGCTTGATCAATCCAAGACTGATGGTTGTTTCTCACAGGGAAACCACTTTTGGTGTACCTATAAACAGGAAAGAAGTCTCATCCCCCATTGTTCTTCACCAGTAACTGCTGTTCAGATACCCTAAATAGAAGCTGAAAATACCACTGAATCTTAAATGAGCAATATTCCTTGTTACCTTTGCCCTCCATATCCCTTTTAAAATGAGGCTAATGAATGTCTCTCAACCATTGTATTCATAACTTCATGCACAGTTAATGATGTGCTGCATGAAGAAATGCTTCTTTTTTCTGTTTTAAATCTTCCAATACACTTCACGAATGGCCCCTGGTCCTATTTCAAGAGGAAGAAAATGTTTTCTCTGCACAGCTTATGCAGGACACATGATTTTATACATCTCAATCATGTTGTATTCCCCCTTAGACATCTTTTTTTCTAAGATAAAGTATCCCAACCAATTTTTTTTTCTCATAATAAAGATGTTCAAGTGAATATTTTGAGTGCCTCCTTTGGCAAGCTTTCCAGCTTTTTTAAATGCGGTGACCAAAACAGTGTACAACTGTGTACAATATCTGTGCAATTGATTTATCTAAAGGCATTACAATTTGGGTTGTGTATTTTCAATCCCTAACATGCAATTCACCTTCTTATGACATACTATACCACATACTATAATATATCATCTTGATTGTGCTAGTCATTATGAGTTATTTTGCCTCGATTGACTTGACAGCTAATAAAACCACTTCCAATTCTGGTCATATCCTTTAAAACATTTTCTGAAATATCAAAACACTTTCATACTAGATGCTGTACAGTACCGATCAACTTTTTCTCAAGAAACAATTTAAAACCTGTTCAACATCTTGTTGTTATGTGCTGGTAGCTTGATTCTAGAATTTCCACTTTGTCTTAACTTCTTTCACTTCTATCAACTGACTGATCGACTCTTCAATTGTTTTCTTCTCTCATTTTCTTTCATCTCTGCAAATCTTTCTTCTATTCTCCCTTTAATTTCAACCCTATTTTATGAGATTCAGGGAAGCTGTAATATTTCTGGAGTAATCCCCTTCTTGATCAAATTCTATAACAATTTCTCCTCCCTTCACCAAGCTTTGTTGATTTTCTAGTGAAATTCTTAGCTGTCCTAATATTATCCCATTGAAGCATATGGGAGAATGAAAATGGAATGAAGATACTCATTTTATGACCACATCTTTTCTCATCTCTAACTGGATTCAATTAGACAACAATTCCCTAGTGTTCAGAAAACATATGTAGCTTTTACATCAATTTGTAGTCATCTTTAAGTTAATGGTGTGAGTTTGCACATTAAATTAAGTCTATTCTGCATTTTGAATCAGGATACTGCATTGATTAAGTTATTCATGTATCATACTAGTCTATGAGAAGGTAAATGTCAAGTTTCATTTTCCATTTTAAACTTTTGTTTAAAATTTTCATACAAAATTATAAATATATAAATATAGTTAATGGCATATATTTCACAATATATTCATTATAAATACAAATGACATTTATTTCTGAATATGTGTACCATTTTTATATATTTATATTAGTTCCCCAAAGTTGTAATGTATATTGTGATATTAGCAGATTTTTCCTTTTAAAACATGAGCTTCTTTTTTAGGCACAAAACATATATCAATTATTCAGTCTTGTTTAAAAAAGCAGTTTTGGGGAGAGAAAAATATACATCATATCAAACTAAACAACAGAACAACACCTTCTGCTGTCACTGCAGTTCTATTCAGGTGCAGAAATGAATTGGATCCAGTTACAGTCATTAGGAAAGAAGCATTTTCATGACTTGCAAAATCTGCTGTTTTAGAAGTTTGCATAAAACATTTGGAGTTTTAAGTAATTCACTCTTTATCTCAGATGAAAGAGTTTTAATACAGCAAACAAAAGCTACTGAGGACATATGAATAATGTTAAAAACTTGTCAATAATTAATTTTTAAAAATAGAGTTAGTTTGCACCATATTAGTAAGATTAAAATTAAAACATTATTTAGTGATTATGTCAGCAATATTTGTTCAAGATGGGATAAAGCCTAAAAGCTTTCCATTATAGAAGCCTTCCAAATGTGATTTTTCTTTTTGAAGGTAAGCGGATACCATTTTCTTCAGACTGAAATATTTTTTATCGTCCACAATAAAAATGAGAACGCTTTCTTACCCCATCCACTTAATCAGCTGCATTATAATTTGCCACATACTTTTATGTTGATCAGTTTCCCATTTCTTAATCCCATTGCTTTCAAACAAATTATTAAACATATCAGGAAAGAAAATCAGACTCAGCATGTGGGATATCCAGAAGTAAGTGGAATAATCTTCTCTTACTTTTATGGTGAACAAATGCCATCAGAACCATACTATCTTTTTCCTCTACCTCAATCATAATTACATAAACCCACCTCCATTGTCCCTTCACAAAGCTGCATTTTTGCATGCCCCTCATCATTTTGATTGCTTTTTGTCATTTTTACAGATGAATTACATTTCTTCAGAATTGCAATAACAGGAATTCTGCATAGCAATGAAAATCTATACGCATAAATGCATTCAGTTATTCTGGATTCTCTTATATATGATAGGTGAGAGGGAAAAAGAATTCTGCCTGGCCAGAATGACAAGTTAATCCCAGTTTTCTCTAATGCTTGATAAAAGGGCAGACCAGTGTAGATTTAATGTGTTTTATTGCTTCATGTCTATGGAGATTCTCAGTCATTATTTCCCACATTTATTTACAAATTAGAGAAGAAATTACCAGGCAATCTATGAGCAGGCTAATATTGGTCTTACATCATAAAGTAAGAGACACAGATGGACATAGATTTCTTCTGCACATACTGTAGATGGCAAAGGCCAGAACCAAATCTTGGATTCAATAAATTGATATTGAATCCATGTTTTCTCATGTTTTATTTGAATTCTGACTGAAATCACTTTGCCATCCCCATTCTCAAATTATATGCTTTACACTGTTCTAAACATTCATTTATGAGTACGTTAATATCCCATCCTTATTTTGTACAACTTAAGATGGCATGCAAAAAGATCCTGACTCCTATTTTCTTGTAAAATGGACTGGGTTGGAGAGAGAGATTGGCCCAGCTGGTTTGTGTGCCTAAGAAAGACCTAGGACTAACAATGTTTGGCTTTTAGTCCAGCTCCTTAACCACTAAGCCAGGCTGGCTCTATCTATTTGTCTGGTTTCTGTTTAATTAATATATTTTAATCAATTCAGTAATGCAGACATTAATTGGATTTTAAAGTAACACTGCACCTAGCAATCCAGTATAATTTTCTTGTTAAAAAGAAACTCTTGAGTAACATAGTCACATTGATGCCATTTGTCTTTTATATTAGTCAATATATACTGAAGCAACTACAGTTCAGTGAAAGTATTTTCCTGCTTTTATTTTATCCTTCTGTATCCCAAGTGGGTATTCGGCATATGAAAATTGTAGTTGGTGAATACTGAACAATGACTCACAGTATTGCATAAAAGGCAATTGAGGAGCATGGTGTGATCTCATCTTCAAATATTATTATTATTAGTGTATCATTTGCCTACTTCATCTAGGATGGATTTATTGAATCCAAGGAAGGCATTTGTTTCTACTGAAATATCATGTTTAAAATGAAAACTGGACCAAAGCTCCTTGATGATATGCATTTCTTATATTATTTCCTGCAGCACTTCCACACTACCATGATTTCCTCTCAATTTTAAGGCAATCCAAACTACTGCCATCCTCAAAAAGCTGAGAAACAATAGCCAGCCAGTTGCTCTTAAAAGCTGTCCAATAAAAGAGGACAATTGTGTGTGTGTGTATGTATGGTGTATTTATGTGTATGTGTGTGTGTGATGTGATAGGGCTGCAGGTTGCCTACCTTCACCATAAATTAGGGTTAATAAACCAAAATAACTTATAATAATAACTTATTTGCCTTGGATTCAAAGCTAAACTCAAACCTGTCACACTGTTTCAGCATTTTTCAACCCTGTATCTGAATTCAACCACCAGCGTCCCAGGAGTGTGTGCCAAAAAAGGAAAGACAATCATTGTGGGAGTGAGACTGAAGCCGCTTTTATAAGACCAACACATATACAGAAGAAGTGAGGCTCAATTATGCTCTGTGGCTACCCTCTTGCTTTTTAAAAAAGCCATGGTGGCTCAGGAGTAGGAATACCATGCAGTATTGCAAGCTACTCTGTCCACTGCCAGGAATTCGATCCCAAACGGCTCAAAATTGACTCAACCTTCCAACCTTGTAAAGTTGGTAAAACGAAGATCCAGATTGTTGGGAGCAATATGTTGACTCTGTAGACCACTTAGAGAGGGCTGTAAAGCACTATGAAGCAGTATATAAGTTTAAGTGCTATTGCTATTGCTATTAAACCTCTACTTTAATAGTACTACTACTATTAAACCTCTACTAAATGCTGATGGACCCAACACACATAGACAAAACATGTTTTAACTTTGAAAGAAATGATATCTGCCTGTGAGCATAAACCACTTTCCACAAACTAAGCAAAGAACGCAGCTGTTCTGCTCTTTGTTCTACAATCTATAGGGACACTTGAGTTTTGCTTCAGCAAAGTACTTTTCCTGAAGAAGATTTATATTTGAAGATCAGCACATTCTAGGATCCAAACACAGTACCTTGAGTGAAGTATATTTACCTATTTATCAATTTAGAGATAACTAATATTATCTATCGAGGCCATCTAATTTTATCCAGACAAAATTATTTGCACCTTTTGTTTTAAAATCAGTTTGGAAATTTCTGTCTCTGAAACTTCCGCATGTTTCTGGCTTACAATTTTTAATCCATCTCATTTAACAAATGGCACACCATTTCTGAGTTACCAATCAGTGGGTAGCTAGAAATTGTGGGTCACAGAACATCCATCCATAATCTGAATTTGCTCTGAATCAGCCTTTTAATTCAACCTGTATCTGCAAACTAAAATCAAGGAATGCCTTGATTTTATATCAGTGTGCATGTATATCAGTCTAACTTATTTATGTTATCATACCTCATGTTAAAATTTCATTCCTTTTTACCCCTATCAATTTTTCCTTCTGAATTAATTTATTTTGGTGAGGCAATGTATTGAATTCCAGCGGGAATATTTAAATAGCTTAAACAAACAGGAATTTCCTTTATAATGTGAGTTTCAGATCTTTACAGTGAATCAAAAGCAGAACCCTGAAAGAACACAATATTTATAGCTGGCATTTTACATTTCACAGTATTTTCTGTATAGTCTATCCCAGGCTATAATGTAGTGAAATAGGCAAAATGTTTGCCTTTAAATAAATTTTTTTAAACTGATATTAGGCTTAGGTCTTGGCAACAACTTTAGTTATGGTTGCTATGGGGAGAAATTTCAGACTGACAGTTTTTAAAAATGGACAACTGGCAATAGGTTAAGAAGGGAATAAAGCTCTGAAGTGAAAACCTTGTTGGTAGAAAATCTGAAAGCTGTCAAAGGGAAGCAAGAAGCATTATGTTGCAAAGCAGACATTGATGTTTTAAGCAGACAGCACCAAAAGACATTTAAGAGGAGGCAATCTGACCAGAGGGAAATAGTCCCTGAACTAACTAAATGGTGCCAGAAACCAAAGGCAGAAGCATAAGATTACCATAAATATCCATTTCCAGATTGTGAGAGATTTGTTGGAATAAAGGTCAAGGAACTCTTATATAAGCATACATTAATTTTATATTACTGGGTGCAAAAAATTAATTTATACTTCTATGAACAATTCCATAAAGAAACATTTTTTCCATCTTGTCTCTCGGAATAATATTTCCTATCACATCAATGCCACAACCGTGCTAAAGAATCTATGGTATATTTCTTTAAAGAAACTGAGAATTTTTCTTGGAGACATCACTTCAAAAATTTAAGCATGTGGAAACATCTTAACAGTGATAAGCGTTCCACAAATCGATCTTTATAATTTTAAAATGGAATTTAACTGTATCAATTATATTGCCTTTTCTAAGTATTAAAGCATATGCTTTATGTCCTTTTGTTGGGGCCTAATTTCATGTGAACACAGTCTATGTAATTCCTTATTGAAGGGCCAACTTTCATTCTATTTTCTGTTTGAGTATCTCCTTATGTAGCAGAAGATATTTTTTTTCTTGATATACTAGAAAAAAGTAGCCATAACAGCAAAGTTATTTTTAATAGATTCATATAATTAAATCCCAGTGCATCATGCTAGAGTTATGTTGCATCAAATTTTCTTAATGCACAATCTTTTATTACAATTTAGTATTCTACCATATGGCACTTTATTAGATTTAATCATTGAGTCATTTCCTGGTTCACATGAATAAGCTTTCTCAAAATTCTATGAAGTGAGAGCCATTCACAAATATTGATAGGGAAATCAAATGTTTTTAAGGTAATGGGGCATAATCAGATCATTTCCTGTCAAATAGAAAAAAGAATTAGTGATGACGTTCAGTAACCACAAAATAGGTTTTGACTTTAGATGTATGAGAGAAAGTGAATAATTAAGGTAACAGAGAACAGAATACATGGCAAGATTTTTATACTGGTTAAATTTTTACACAAAAGCAATCTGCAGTGTAATAGTTGGTGCAATCTGCAGTGTAAAAGTTGGTGCTTATCATAGTCCATATCTTAGATTTTCAATTTAAGTCCATGAATACACGGTATGAATACACAGTGGGCCAAACAAAAAAATAAAAAGCTTCCCTAATATCATAATGATTTATCTGCTCCAACTTAAACAGGGTAGAATCCAAATACCATGAACAGCAAGTTCAGAAATTTATAATTAAATTCCTGGAACTTGGTTTTGTTATAACAAATATTATCTACCCTTGTTCAAGGCTTAGATGCAAAGATATCTAACAGAAAACTGGAAATACTTGCACATAGTTATTTAAACTGGTGTTATCACTGGTGTTAACAGTGATAACAGCTAACTGGTATTAGCTTGAATCAATCAGTGGTGGGATTCAAATTTTTTTTAGTACCAGTTCTGTGGGTGTGGCTTGGTGGGTATGGCTGGGGAAGGATACTGTAAAATCTCCAGTCAGAGGTGGTATTTTCTGGTTTTCCGAACTATTCAAAATTTCTGATACTGGTTCTCCAGAATTCTCCAGAACCCTCTGAAATCAATCCACTGCACAATTAAGGTTTCTTGAAGGTTTGAAGATTTTGAACCATAATCTACCATGCTTGTTCTGTGTAAATAGATTTTTTTTGTTTTACTTCCAAGTCTAGAATAAAAAGGAGTGTGAGTGACAAAGTTATTCAGCTACTTTCTGAGTAAAATTATTACATGGTTTTAATTACAAAATGATATTTGCGGTTACTACGTGTAATAATAATAGTTATTATGTAGGATGTATAAAATAGGGTTAATAAATGCAGTTAACCTTTAGAGTAGCTTTTCAGATTGAGATTGATGGCATATAAATTTAATGAAATAAATGTACCTTTAAATCCTTCTGAATTGGTATATGTATTTGAATCTAGAACTTTCTAGTTTTGCATGTCTACCAAGCATGATAAAATGTCCTTTCTTATTCACATTGCCAACAAAATAAATTTGAACCGCTTTTATATATGGAAGACATTTTCTCTGGTAATATATGCCAAGGGTACATCATTTTGTAAAAAAAATATGTTTAAGATTATAATATAATGTAATTTTTAATTCTTTCAGTCACATATTTTCCATTATTTCATCTATATATTATAACCAAAAACTGTATCCCACTTTGTCTTACATTTTTCACCTGCTTTTGTTCTTTGACAATAATTACTATAAGTAATCCTCAAACCCTCATATAGTAATTTCACTAAGATATTACTCTAATAAAAGTAATTTGAAGAAAGGAGAAGGAGAAGAGATCAAACAGGCAACCACTTAGATTTCCATTCCACCTCAATGTTTACTGAGTGTGACTGCAAGCCCTGAATTAAAGTCTTTTAGTTATGGGAGGTACTTATTCAATGGGGCATTTAGATCACTGAGTCCAATCCCTGGTCAGTGCTTGAAATGAAAATTAGAACATTTCCAATAGCTGTTCTGTGCCTGCCTGAACAGACTCAGTGAAGGGGACCCTGCAACTGCCTTTGATAATTGGTTTCATGATGGAACTATTTTCATCATGAGATAATTTCTCTTTGAAAGACCAGAATGTGCCTTCTTGTAACTTAGCATGATTCCATGTCCCAAATGATGGGAAGATAATCAAGTTACACTGGCCATCTTCTATAGGACAGACCTTTGAAAAGCACTGTGATATTCTCCCACAATCATATTTTCTCAAGGCTACACGTATTCTAGTGTCTCAATTTTTCTTTGTCAGACTTATTTTCTAGTCTTTTGAATCCATCTCCATTCCTCTTTTTTGCACTTGTGCTTGTTTGAATTTTCCTGAGTCATTCTGACATCAAGAACAGGTCATAGTGTTTTTATGACTGATGCAAAATGTAGTACAATGGCATTACTAGTCATGAATTAGAAAATATCTTTATACTAGTACAGCATAAATTTGCCACTTTATCAGCCTGTCACACTGCTGACTCATATTCAGCTTGTGATCACTTAGAATTCTATGAGCTTTCTCTGAGCAGCTGGTATACTGATTCTTATATCTTCCTTTTATTTTGAAGAAAATATTTTGAAACTTTTTGGTCTTAACATCTTCCACTAACCTTAGAATCAATCACGTTTTAACGTTAGCTTTTTTGGTAACATTTCTACAAAACCTTTTTGGTAACATTTCTACAAATCTAGGCTCCTGCATACATTTTGCATGGCGTCCTGTTTTTCTTTCCACCTCTTAATGTGTCCTTTCTGCTTTTAAAATTTTTACAAAATCTTTTGAGCAACCTCATAAGCCTCTTCTGTTGTTGCTTTTCCAACCCTCCCTCCACTTCACTGGAACTGTCTGAAATGTTTCAATATTTCACCATGATATCAAAGATTCTAGTATTATACTATATAATAATTTTCCTAATACTTCCACTTTGTCTATTTTATTTTCCATATATGTTAGGATGAAATCATGGCCAATGAATGATAACACTCATGTTCTTTCTTCCATCTTTCAAAGCCGAAAGGTGTGAACATGATAGGGTTAGAAATTTCTTAAAAGGGTCACGATCAGCAGTTTGTCTTTTGTTAGAGTAATTATAATTTCTAATCATGGCCACTGCATAACCAATTTTTTTTAAAGTATGTAATGTTTTTCTTTCTTTGATTTTGACCCTGCCCAACTCTAACACTGGGAAACTCAGAAAATAAAGAAAAACGAGAAAATTGAAATTCAATCAAAATTAATGCACCCCCCCCCCAAAAAAATTACAAGACACTTGCAAGAGTGAAATTCAGATATACAGTACATCAATCCAGAAATCTTAAACATGATGATATATCCACGCTGCTCCAAAGCCTCAGGGAATAGCCAAATTTTTAATGCGATCTTAAAGCAAAGATGGAAAATCAAAAGCCATGGAGCACAGTGGTTAGAACACAGTATTTCAGACAAACTCTGCTCACTGCCAGTTCATTTTAGACTGGTTGAAGGTTGACTCAGCCTTCCATGCTTCCAAGGTCATTAAAATAAAGACCCAGATTGTTGGGGGCAATAGTGACTCTGTAAAACCACTTAAGAGAGTGCTGCAAAGCGCTATGGAGTGATATATAATTCTAAGTGTTATTGCCATGACTAAAATCCTGCACCTATAAAGCCCCACAGCCACCAGCCATTTGTTCTTGGTCACACTGAGCCATAAATATTTTCCTCACATTCAGACATTGGGACAGAACCTCAACAACTTTTCCCAGCTGGCCTGTGGTCAGTCCGAGTTAAAATATATAATTGAATATCAACAGCATACTAGTGCTATCAGATCCTAAACTGGCAAATGACCTCACCTTGTAAATTCATGTAATTGATGAACAAGAATGGAGAAAGCACTGAAGCCTGGGCATCCTGAAAACAAGCGGGCTAGGGAGTAATCTCCCACATCCAATACTGGCCGGAACTGACTATGAAGGAAGGAAGAGAAAGTGCCCTCAGTTTCCAGTCCCTGGTGGAGCTGGTGCCGAAGTATATTATGATTGAGACAAGGAATACAAAGGTGGATGTAGCAGCCCAACCCAGTCTACCACAGGTCATCAACAAGTATTGCCAAGGTTGTCTCCATACTGAAACCTGACTAAAATGGGTCTAGAATCCTAACCCTAACATGTTTTCCCAAAACCCTCTTTAATTGCAGCCTGATTATCTGATCAATAGCCATTCCTGAAAAGGGAGGATTGGGGAGAGAACAATAGTGTCTAAACTTGTTTGGCCAATAACAGCTTCTTCAGGCATACCACCCTCATCCCTAAGATCACCAGTTCTTGACTGCCTGCCAGCCTGTCTTAATAAGCTAGGAAGGGGCTGGATCCAGCATGTAGGGCTAAACTAACAGCACAAACTCTACTTTGTTGAAAATCTTTACCTCTAATTCATCCCAAATCAGATTGTGTTTCTTGTAACTCAATCAGACTTGACCTGCAAGTTAATATCCAACTCAGCACAGATCAGAGTGACTTATCTGCCAAAATCTAGAATATTCCTCAAAGTGGGTCCAGACCTGCCTATAAGAAATATGGTTATCCTAAAAACAGCTGCTAGGTGTCTATCAGGACTGTAATAAGAGCAGGGAAATGCTAATGTTTCACTGTTCTTTTTGCCATAAAATAAATCTAGGTGTAAGCTCTTATCTGTGTTTAGACAGGTGTGTTCTGAATGTTTCTCCAACAATGCTCCAGCTATCCTTTTCTTCTAGAGCGCCTCAGTAAAGTAAGATCTTCTCATGAACAGCAAGCAGGGGGAAGCCACACAGGGCTGAGGCGATTGACAGCTCCGCCCACTCACTCTTTCCAGGCAACAGTCAAGATCTCAGCCATGCCACCCATCAGATTCTTGGGAAAGACCGCAAACTCCACCTAAAACTCCATTCAGTCCATGCATTAGGCCACTGATGACTTGATGTCGGTCCATGATTGTCATGGAAGCCAGAAATTTCTGATCTGGTCTAGACTTAATGGTGCCAGGTAGCAAATTGAACACCAATAGTCTCAGACGCTCTATTGTCAACTTTGCAATGGAATCCAGAGCTCAAGCATGAATGATGCTGAGCAGCAGAGCAGACAATATACCAGAAGACAGTACAACCAATCTTAACTATTCTTTAGAACCCAGTTTCAACTAAATAATCTTACATCAGCTTATCTGAGGACCAGGGTCTTGAGAGCCTTCAAGTACTTGTAGATAACAACAGTCACTACCAGATTCTGGTCTTAGCTAATACAAGAACTCAAAACCTTAATGGTAACACATCAGGTAGAAGGATCGCTCCTCCTGGGCCCAGTAAGGTTAGTGTCCTCATCTATGATAGGTTCATAGACAAGAACCTTGCTACAATTGGCCTTTGAAAGATCTGCAATTATCTTCTGGAAAACATGACCCATATTTTCTTTTTCTTTTCATTCTGATGGTAGCAGTAACAGCCCATGAAGACCATAATTTTCCACTTTATCTCCTGTAAATAGCAATTGTATGACCTCTGCTACTCCATATACTGGGACTGTCTTTTTTCAGCACATTTATTTGGCTCTAGGGCAGTTTTGGGTTGTAGATTGTGAGATATCTTCTTATTCTCTTGCTCTCATTGTCATTGAGTGAAGACCACTTGTAATTTTCTTCTGGAAAAATACCTCCTATATCAATTCTTGATGAAGTCCCCCTTTGTTTAGAGCAGTTTTACAGGATAAAATGTGGACCCTGTCTTCTATCTACTTATTTTTTCTTTAAACTCTGCAATAAATTGATATTTGTAAAAATAAACTTAATATTACAAACTATTAGACTGTGCTATATGCTGTGCTTGACTGCTGGTTGTTTAACCAGGTATAACCACTTGTGTGATATAGATTGCACATTCCATGCTAAGCTAAAAGCCATGATTTACAAATTAGAATGCCTGGATTCACATAATACTAGGCTATATCAAGAAACCATATTATCTTCTAGCGTGTTGTATGAAGCTAAGTTTAGAGAAGTGCTAAAAATAAAGCAATGAGCATGATATTAGGGATTGGATCCACCTAGCATTTTCATTGGCAATCAATTTGTGTTCATTTTTTCCCACATCTCCCCTCCATTCCTCTGCTAGAAACCTATTCAACTCTTCTGGGAACTCTTGTTGGAAGCTAGAAGAATAAAACTTGGGAAAGAAAGTAATCTATCTCGTTTCCGCCACTGAGAGCATTCCAAGTAGACCTTTAATGCACCAATGGAATAAAATGTAACATTGAATATATTGTAAAACTGTAGTGTAGCCATTTATAACTTGGGGCTGACAGTTCCAGCCATACAACCTTAGAAAATCTATGATTTTTCGTTAATTTATGATACTAAAAGTATAGAAAAGAGTAACTGGCATAATCAAGCAATCAAATTATATTTCCTCTAAACAAAGAAAGGAACATATTGTTTATATCATGGAAGTTCTAAATGACAAACATTACAGAATATGACACTTTAAAAAATATGGCAGCAATGCCCTTTTTCCCATACCATCATATTAGAACTAAAGATTTTCTAATGGAATTATTGGGCATCCTTAGAAAATAGTTGAGAATAGTTTCAAAGGAACTCTTCACACAATGTTTAATTAACTCATGCCAGCTACTGAACCAGGCATATGGGATAATTTCCTGATTCCCAAAATGCAGGAAAATAAGGCTCGCAGGAAGTTGTATTTCTGAATGTTTTTCAAGCTTAGCAACTTTCAGACATGTGGACTTCAATTCCCAGAATTCCTCAGGCAGCATGAAACCTGATCATTTGATTACTCCCAAGTCAGTAACATTAAAGAATTATCACTTTAAAGATACTGAGCATTGTATCTCTATGTGAATTGATTTAGTAAGATTCCATACTTACCACACTCCTGTCTCTGCTTGGACAAAACCATTAAGGCACTTCTATTGGATTGCCCCTTGTACCAAGGCGCTGATTTAATATTGCCTCCTCCTATTCACTAAATGCATGGATTGACCTCAAATGGATGTTACCTATTTTCTAATGGTGGATTAATCTATAAAATGTAATATAAACTGCCCCTTCATCACAAGGACACAGCTTTCAAGAGTAAAGCCCCCCCCCTCAATATCTCTTCCAGGATGGCTCTTCCTAGTCCATTAAAGCCCCTGTCACACTGCACCAACGGATGGAAAAAGGATGTAAAATGGAGAAAAACACTTGCCATCCATTGATTAACGCGATGCTTCCATTCTGTACTCACTGCCTCCGTTTTGCTTCCTCTCATTTCATCTGCTCAAAAGGTTTTGAGCTACTCAAAACTTTTGAGCGGAAAATGTATCCAACGCCATCTGTTCTGCATCCGCTAGGCATACGGGGGACAATCCGTTCCTGCATCCGTCGGCATCTGTTACGCGTCCGCTACATCTGCTAGGCATCTGCTGCACATCCGCGAACTCACATCCGCTCCAGTGGTAAACGGACACAGGGAGGAAGTGGAACGGACGCAGAACGGACACGCAGGCATTAGTAGCATGGACGGAGAAAGGATGAAAGCAGATGCAGCACGCAAAGAAAGCATTTAAAACGGAAAAAACGTTCGCAGAGGGGACCTATCTGCGATATTAAGGATGTCTAGAGGATGCCTAGAAGGAGCGATAAAGGACACATAGGGGAAAACCTATATTGCCTATAAAAAGGGGGGCAACTCACCTGGATCTCACTTTCAGACCAGCAGCCCTACTGTGCAGACCTCTGCAGCTCATCTGCCTCTTGCTCTTCCACAGCATCCAGTCATGTCCACCTTGGATCGTAACAAAGTCCTTTTGGTAGCCACCCATTCCTTCTGCAACAGTGCGAAACCATCTACAGGCTCTGTGAACTCTCACTACGGGAAGAAAAAGGAGGCGGCAGAAGCGTCTGGGTCTGAAGATGGATCGGGAGAAGAGCAGAGTAGCGGACTGTACAACAAGCTGATGGTGGAGCTCAGGAACGAAGACCCTCGTGCATTCCAGAACTTCATGAGGATGCCTGCAGCCATGTTTGACAAAGTTGTGGCAGCGGCTGACACCAGGTTGCACCAAGGCAAACACCAACTTCCGGCCCAGCCTGGAACCTAGGCTCAAGGTGGCACTTCTGCTGCGCATGGCCTCAGGGACCAATCTAACAGGAACATGCAGTACGGCTGGAGGGTGCCACACACAACACGATCAGCATTGGTGGTACAGGAAGTGGTGCAGGCCAATCATCGAAGAATAATGGAGGAGCTCCTCAGTGCCCTCCCACTGAAGAAGCTTGGAAGAAAGTTTGCAGAGCAGTGGTATCAGAGGTGGAACTTCCCCCACACCGTTGGAGCCATAGATGGCAAGCACGTGGCCTGCAAAGCACCAGCAAGTCGGGGTCCCACTTATTTCAACTACAAGGGCTTCTTCAGCATCATACCTCTTCACCATGGTCGATGCTGACTACAAGTTCATGTACATAGATACTTCAGGCAAAGGGTCATGTTCAGATGCCCAGGTATACAACGCCAGTTCATCTCAAGGAGGGGCTGGACGCAAGCCTCATCATGGGCTTCCCAGATCCAGACCCCCTGCCCAACGACACGCAAAAGTGTGCCCTACTTCATCATGCGGGATGACGCCTTCCTCTCTAGAACCTACCTCATGATAATCCCTTCACCTCCAGATGCCTCACCCGTGAAGAGGATCTTCAACTACAGGCTGTCCAGGGCAAGGCAGGTGGTGGAGAACGCCTTTGGCATCTGGCCAAAAGGTTCCAGGTACCTTCTCACCACCATGCAGCATCGCCAGAGACCGTGAGGAGGATCGTGGAAGCTTGCTGCATCCTGCACAATCTCATGCGCACCCGCTACCAGTGTTGCAGAACAGGCTCGGGACCTCCAACAAGGCAATGGGACATGGAGAGCCTGGGGAATGGAGGCAGGGGCAAAACCTGATAGACACTGAAGGATGTGGCAAGGCCCCAACGAGCCTCAACATGAAAAGCAAGAAGCAAGCGCAACCTCCTGGAATAGCACTGGTGCAACTCCCCAACTGGAGCAGGGGAAGTGGGCAAGACAGATGAATAGATGATTAATGGATGCTTCCTTCAGCGCTGTCTCATCAGCACGGAGTGAGATTGGGCCATGGTTATGTTGGACTGGGCCTCATGAACAGGGCATTTCAAAACAGTTGTTGTTTATGTTGACATGTGTGGATTGATGCTTATATTGTGTTATTTATAATGAAGGGCCATGGTGTGGCACCTGGGAGGGTGGACCATACAGTCCCACTACTGACTTGCCCAAAAACTGGAGGGTTTATCATATCCCAAGCTTATCTCAACCCATCCCACAGCTATCTTACCATCCCACGAAATACCTACCCATCCCACAGGTATCCCCTGCCCTCCACAGCTATTACCCATCCGCAAAAGGTATCCTGCCCCACCCCAACTGCTATCCTTACCATCCACAGCATGACAAAGGCTTACATTTCTAAAAAGTTCCAACCAAGACTTTATTTTAATAAAATAAATGAGGCAAGTGTGTGGAAGCAAAAGATAATCTTTATTCCATAACAGCTGTAAAAGAAAATGACCCAAGTCAAGTGTCAAATAAAGTCCTACAGGTAGCCACCAGTCTCTGGCTACTCTTATCGGTCACTCGAGGTGATGCCGCAGTCTCCAGGGGTGAAGGGTCCAGGTGCTGTGGCATTGGCTGCTGCTGAGTGCCTGGTCTGAAGCCCGCCACTGGGGTGCCTGGGGGCCCCGGAGAGGACAACAGCTTTGATGGTGTTGTTGAGGAAGCTCTCAGACGAGGCTGGCTCAGCCCCGTGATGTTGAGTAGCTCTTTCAGCCATGAGTGTTAGTCGCCCAATACCGATGACAAATTACTTGAGGCCTAGGGCTTGGCTGTGGGGTGGAGGAAAGGGAGCAGTGTAGTGGGGCTGGCTGGTCCTGCAAGCTGTGTGAGGACTGGCGTGGGTGGCATCGGTTGGCGTGGGTTGGCATTTGGTGGCATCAGTTGGCAATCACGTGGCGTGGGTGCATCGGGTGGCATCAGTGGAACCGGTGGCAACGAATGGCGTCCGATGAGCCTGGAATTGGGAAGGCTGCTGCCTGTGCTGCTGGACCTCCTGGTAGCCATAGTCCCTGGTCCGTGAGGGCCTGTGGAAAAGCCTTGGAAATGGGGGACATCACTGGGGTGGAGCAGCAGACCTGGACTGGGGTGAGAGCAGGTTCCTTGGATCTGGACGGTTGTGAAGCAGATGCGGTGATATCAGTCCCGTCCTTCACCACGCTGGTATTGGGTTCCGCCATGTCCGTGAGGGTCTGGTTGACATAGTGAGGAAAGGGCTTTGCGTTGGAGGTGAGGAGTCGGTGGGTGGACCAGCTGAGAGAGGAGTTCTATGCTGCTATGGATGGTGTCCCTGATCTCCAGCAGGACAGTGTGGCTCTTGCCCCTCCTGTCTGGCTCTCTGGCTTTTGGTGGAGGTGGAGTTGGGGGTGGATGCGGTTAGGAACTTGGTGGAAGTGCCGTCTCCTTTCTCCCACTGCGCATGGGGGGGGGAGTCCTCACGGCTCCGCCATGGTAAAAACAACTGTCCCGCGGGGTTGTCCGCCGTGGGATGCTGCCACAGAAACCTCCCTGGAGACAGAGCTGTTTTTCTCGGCCGGAAGAGGACTGGCTCTCAGCAGGCTGCCCGGAGAAGGGAGGGTTGTGAAGAGGGGTTTGGTCCTCGGTGGCGATATACCCTCCAGGAAGCTGCACCTGCCCATGACGTAGGTCTCTCTGTCTGTCAGCTTTGCCATGGCCTGGCCAGATTTCTTGAAGGTGCAGCTTCCCGTACAGGTTGCATGTGCCTTTCCGCCAGCCGAGAAGCACCTCCGAAGTGTAAGCCCATGACTCTCGCGCCTTCTCTCGTCCAAGCATGCCTGCTTTCCTTTTGGTGTCCCCGTAGAGCTGGGTGTCTCTTCCGCATAGATTGTCATTCTCTCTCAGCCACTCCAGCACCTGCATCCTTCGTGTTCCTCCTCAATGGAGTATTGCCTCCTCTCTCCCGTTCTCGCAGTATGCCTCTTCCTCCCTTTGGCAGGAACCGATGGGCCCTCATCAGAGGGACTCCAGGTTGTAAGGGCTGCTCCTCCACACACCGAGCAGCACACAAGCAGGATATCATCATCAAGCACAGCAGCAGCATAGCACCAGCAGGACCAGGATCATCATCAGCAGAGTAAGCACCAGCAGCACCAGGAAGCAGCTAAGCAAGGACAGGACCATGATCAGGACGCAGGGACCACGAGCAGGACGGCAATGACTAGGAGCATGAGCAGGAGAATGAGCAGCGACCCAGGCAGGACGCAGCAGGACCGAGGACAGGAGCAGCTATACAGCAGAGTAAGCACAGCAGAAGCACACCACCAAGAAGCATGCATCAAATCAGCTTCCTCCAGAAGCAGCATCCAGCAGAAGCGCCAGCAACCATGGAGCAGTGCCAGGCAGAGTAAGCACGAGCAGAAGCACCACGGCCAGAAGCATCAGCAGCAGAGTAAGCACGAGCAGAAGCCCCACCATCATTAAGCATCATCATCAGCTCTCCGAAGCAAGAAGCAGCATGAAGCCCCAACCGCTAGAAGAGCGAGCCGTGCTGCAGAAGCCCCAGCAGCAGCAGAGTGAGGGCCAGGGGGTGGGAGGGTGGCCCTGTCCCTTTTGCCAGGGCTGTGCCATAGCAGATGGCTAGCTTTCTCTTTTCCCCATGGTTGTGGGGTTGTGGCTGGCAGCAAGGTTGGCTGGCAGGCAGGCAGGCAGGCAGGCAGGCAGGCAGGCAAGCAAGACTGGCAGGCAGGCTTGGCAGGAAGGTCTGGCAGGAAGGACAGTCACCAAGGGTGGCAGGCAGGCTGGCTGGCAGGATGGCAGGCAGCAAGGCTGGCAGGCCAGGCATGCAGGGCAGGCTGGCAAGGCACTGTCGTGTGTCTGGAAGCAGGTCTTTCCTCTGAATGGTGACCTGCTTCCGAGCTGTCTCCCTTTATATCCGTGTGGGCTGACAACAATGCATCCTCCTCGCATGCCACAGTGAACGCTAGGCCCATCCGCTAGGCTTCCGCTGTTGCATCCGCTCCTCCGCTTAGGCTTCCGCTGTGCATCCGCTTCATCCGCTCGGGTCCGTTCTGCATTCCGCTGTATTCCATTCCAGCGTACGCTTTGCTGCACCCCCCCGGAAATCTAGCGTGATGTGCCATCCGCTCCCATCCGCTTCCATCTGCTAGACTTCCGTTTGCATTCACTTTCATCCGCCCTGCGTCCTCCCCCCGTCCGTTCCTTTCTGTGTTTATCCGCTCTGGTTATGCAAATTTTTGCCCCTTTTGAGCGCGATAACAACGGATGGAACATTTTTCTCATCCGGTGTGTGTCCTTTTTACTAACGTTTTTGCATCCGTCGGCCAGTGTGACAGGGCTTTAACCATGTACTACAGTTTAGGCACTCTCTTAAATTTAGAGATAGGTATTTGGTGTAATTAATGATTAGTAGTGTAAAGCAGCAGAGACTGACTACAAGAAAAATCATACCTAGGAAGGCCAGCAAATCTAAATTGCCTTTCTACCTTAACATAATTTTAAGCCTGAGTATTACCTGTTTTCTAGCCCATCATAATGCACCAAATCCCATGAAAAGCCATAACAGCAGCAATTTCCAATGAATTTAGTCAATTAAATAATTTATCTCCCAGCAATCTGGGCTGAAGCAGAATTTAAACTGTTTCTTTGTTTTCTGAATCGATTTTATAGGAGGTAGGCTTTAATTTCACACCCACACATACCAGCCACTTCCCACTCATCGTCACTCATTTGGAAGGCATGGAGGAGGAAGTCAGCAATATCAAAACTAACTCAATACTTCCATAATGGGACAGGCACCAGGGGGGGTGGGGAAGGAAGAGAACAGGGATGTCTTGCTCCAGGCTTAAAGCCCAGCAGCTCCAGCAACATATCTTCAGCCTCATCAGAGGCGAGTGGCAGGAGGGGAAGGGGCGGGGCCAGCAAGGGGCACAATTTGCCACTTCTCCAAACTGGGCAGAATCTTAACATCCAGTTCTTAACATCTTAGAACCGGTGGGAACTGGTAGAATCCCACCCTTGCTTTGTGTGTGTGTGTGTGCATGCAAGCGCATTTTCAGAAAACCAGGCCTGGTAAGATATATCTTTCTAGAAGTAATCAGATACAACAGTTTAAGCTTTTTATTTTAAAGCAAGCTTCAGCTAAAATTTCCCTGTTGATACAACTAGACGAAGTTAGTTCGTTGTCACTCTATTCAAAAAGAATTTGCAATTGGCTTTGGCTGTACAAAACATGAATGTGGTATTGATGCCATAAATATGCTTTCTCTCCCTCTGGTTAGTAAGCTTTTTTAATTCATTTGGTGCAACAAAGTGAGAAGACTGTTTAAAGCTCCTGGGAAGAACTGTAATTTCTCTGTCTAAGCACTTCAGACAAGACACAGGAGCATCCAGCAAAGCAATGAATCTTAGCGAATCTTCCAGCCGATATTCACAATAGTCTTTTCCTCTCTGCTTTGCAGAAACTATAATTTTTAAGAAAGAAGTTTTGCGATAGCAAAAAGAAAATGTCTGTACTTGGATAATAACAATACATGTATGTGTATACACACACACACACACACACACACACACACACACACACACAGAGCCATATATACATATACACACATTTTAGTTCCAAAAGTGTATACAATAAATAATAAAAGCAAATACAAATCAGAATATACAGCATATATAGTTGCATTTATTTCTACATATCTTCCTCTTTGGATTTAAAGAAAAAAAAGGGGGTGAGGATGAGCAAATACTATCATACAGGTAGTCCTCATTTAGTGTAAATTGGGACCACCTACTTGGTCATTCAGCAAAGCAGCTGCTAAATGAAATCATAATTGTGCTCATAATCTTTAGCTTTCTTTTGCTTTACAGACCCATGTGTCATTAATGTGAGGATTGGTCAAAAAGTTATTTTTTCACCACTGTCATAAATGCAGATATTCAACAAACAAGGTACTTGCAAATGAGGAATACCTGTAAAAGCTTTTGTTTAAACTTGGTTCAATCACTAGCAATAGTAATAGCACTTAAGACTTATATACCAATTCACGGGGCTTTACAGTCCTCTCTAAGCGGTTTACAGAGTCAGCATATTGACTCCAACAGTCTGGGTCCTCATTTTGCCAACCTGGAAAAGATGGAAGGCTGAGTCAACCTTGAGTCAGTCAGGATCGAACTCCTGAAGTGAACAATCAGTTAGCCCTGCAGTACTGCATTCTAACCACTGCGCCACCATGGCTCTTGGCTATATATTCTTAGTGATTTAAAATTTATTCATCACCTCATAACATTCCTAGAAGACGTTCTTCTAATAAATAAAAACACAGTAGGAAACTTTTTAAAACAATTCTTCTGGAAGTTCTGAGAAGAGTCTGGATAAGGAAGAGGGTACCAGCCAATCAGATGAGGTCTTTGGGCACCTGGAACAAGGACCTGGTTATCAACTATCATTAAGAATTTCCTCTGAAGCTGATTTAATTAAGAAAGAAGCATCTCCTGCACATTTATTTTTTAAAAGATACATGTAACAGGCAGCATATAGAATAGAATAGAATAACAGAGTTGGAAGGGACCTTGGAGGTCTTCTAGTCCAACCCCCTGCCTAAGCAGGAAACCCTACACACCTTCAGACAATGTTTATCCAACATCTTTTTTAAAACTTCAGTGGTGGAGCATATCACAACTTCTGGAGAAAATTGTTCCACTGATTAATTGTTCTAACTGTCAGAATTTTCTCCGGCTTAGTTTTAGGTTGCTTCTTCCTTGATCAGTTTCCATCCAGTCTCTTCTTGTCTGCCCTCAAGTGCTTTGGAGAATAGCTTGACTCCCTCTTCTTTGTGGTAGTCCTGAGATACTTGAATAATGCTATCACGTCTTCCCCTCGTCCTTCTTTTCATTAGACTAGACATACCGCAGTTCTTGCACCATTCATGTTTTTAGTCTCCAGTCCTTAATCTTTCTTTGTTGCTCTTCTCTGCCTCTTTCTAGAGTCTCAACATATTCTTACATCGGTGCGACCAAAACTGAATGCAATATTTCAAGTGTGCCTTACCAAGGCATTATAAAGTGTGTATTAACACTTCACATGATCTTGATTCTAGCCTCTGTTTATGCAGCCTAAAACTGTGTTTGGCTTTTTTGGCAGCTACTGCATACTGCTGGCTCATATTTAAATGGGTTTCCACTAGGACTGACCGAGATTCCTACTACAGTTACTACTATTGAGCAAGATACCATATGTACTGTACCTGTGCATTTGATTTTTCTTGCCGAAATGTAGAATCTTACTTTTCTTAACATTCGAATTTCATTTGTTAGATAGCTCCAATGTTCAAGTCTGTCAATGTGTTTCAGTTTGCTATGGATCTCAAGGACAAAAAGGGTCTTTGGGCAGAAATATGAAATTTAGTACCAAAGGACTCTAGGCTTCCTTCTAAGATACTGGTCAAATTTGCATGGTATACTTGAGCTACAAACTAGGCACATACAATATATAGTAAGTTTAAAGCTCTATACTAAGCAAAGGAAAATGTCCCAAAATACTCTTTGAAGTGTTAGGTTCTCCAGAACTCATAATCAGGCTGATTATTAAAGGAAGCAGAAGGTTGAGGAAAGCTGAACAATATTGCATCCACTGTGTCTGCATTTATTCATAGCTTTAAAATAGAAATGTGGGAGAAGGTAAACATTCAAATTACGGTTGGTACTTTGACTAGCATGGGTCATTTATCATTGTTTGCACTTTCCTTCATTTCAAAGTCCTGTGTGCAGTTGGAAGACAAGAAATTCTATCTATAAAGTCCCCCTCATATCTCATTCTTAAGATTATAAACAAATGCAGACAACACAGTTTTCATATTTGCTAGATATTCCTTCCACATTCCCCCTTTTTCATATAGTTCTGGTGAAGAATAAAATATTCCTGGTTGCCCAAATAGTGAAATCATTTTCATATTTTAGACTTATTTGGTTCGCTGCTAAGCTGGATACATGGACCTATCAGGATACCTCTATTATATGTGTTTTAGTAAGATGCATTTGTTCAAACTTCTAAGATTTATTCCTGTTTTTTTGGAAATAATAATTACAGCGGTTAAAATTAGATGGTCAAGTTCCTAACTTTCTCTACAGTACTTTTTAAGGATACACCTCTCTGTCCCATTACTATTTTTTCTCTGTTCAATTGTTGTCTGATTCTCCAACAAGTCCTGCAGTTTTCTTGGCACAGGAAAGCTAATTTGAAGAATCATTAACCACAGATACACTGAATGCATTTTTGCAGCCTATTTGTTTCAGAGAAGTTCTGTTATTAGATGGGTCTACTCTACTCCAAGTACCTTGGATGTGGCAGAAGGGGGAAGAGGAAAACCTTTACCCTTATTAGTTCCTTTATTAGAAGGCCTCACATTTTTACCTTTTCTGAATAACCTTCCCTCAAGCTGCCTTTTAGATCAAGCATTAGCAGAAACTTCAGCCTAGACTGATTTTACAGCAACTGACTTTACAAACCAAGGGCCAGAATGGATAGTCCTTGACTTATAGCCACAACTGAGCCCAAACTTTGACATTAAGTGAGGCATTTAAGTGAGTTTTGCCCCCATTTTGTGACCCTTCTTGCCATGGTTGTTAAGTGAATCACTGCACTTGATGCTTAGTAACCCGACTGTTAAGTGAATCTGGCTTTCCCATTGACTCTGCTTGTCAGAAGGTTGCAAAAGGGAGACATCCACACAACCTCGGGATGCTTCCACAGTCATAAATATGGAGCAGTTGCCAAGCATCTGAATTTTGATCACGTGCGTATGGGGATGCTGCTGCAAACTGTGAAAACGGTCACAAGTTCACTTTGAAGGGTCGTTAAAACGAACGGTCGTTCAGTCTGGGACCACCCGCACAACTGGCGAAGCAGCAAAACGCCACCCTGCAGTCCGCTGCGCGTCAAGGCGCATTTCAGAACGCAGAGGGAAGGAATAATAAGAGAAAAGGCGACTGGGAAGCGATCGAGAGGAGAGGAAAGCCAACCCCGTTTCCCCTTCCCGCCCACCATTGCCTCAAACTTACAGCTTTCCTTATTTCTCGAGGCACCTTCTTTAGACCGTCTCTTTGGTCAGCCGCCTGGATCCCTTCCAACAGGTTCCACGCCCGCAACTCGCGCGGATGACACCACACACACACACACACACACACCGTCGGTCGGGAGAGAGGNACCACACACACACACACACACACACACACCGTCGGTCGGGAGAGAGGACGCCGCTCGCTCTTCTGCTGCCCGGGAAGGAGACCGGCTGCCTCTTCAAGCGCTCGCAGTCGCCAGCCAGAGGAAGAAGCGTGGCCGCAGGCAGATGGCTCGAAAGCTCGCCGCTTGGAGCGCCCGGCTGGCGATGTTTGCCAACAGCTCCGACTCTTGGCAAGGAGTTGCCTCCTGCTCCTTGCTCTTCGCAAAAGAACCCCGTCTGCCTTCTTTTCCCAAGGGGGCGGGGTGTGTGTGTGTGTGTGTGTGTGTGTGTGTGTGTGTGTGTGAGAGAGAGAGAGAGGAGAGAGAGAGAGAGAGAGAGAGAGAGAGAGAGCTGGGGCAGCGCAGCCGGGCTTTAGTTTCCGCCTTCAGGCTCCTCCTTCCTTTTTTTTTGCCCCCCTTAGAAAATGCAATAATCTTTGAATTGAAATCCCCGAGTAAATCAGCGGCGTGTGTAATGTGTGGAGGAGGAGGAGGAGGGCTGGGGGAGTGTTTTAAGCCTTTCGGAGAACTGCCAGGGAGGTGTAACTCTGCGAGCTTGCCACCAACGCCGTTGATACGGAGAAGGGAGCTGAGGGTCTAAATTTCAGCGCCGGACGGGATTTGTTGCGGGTCAAGACCGCTGAAGGCTGCAAGCAAAAGGAAGGCCAACCCACCTGTCTTTTAAAAAAAAAAAAAAAAAACCAAAACAAAAAAGAGGCGAGCCGCAAGGACTTCGGTTTTTCCCTGCCTCACCGTCCCCCTCACCTGACGGCGCGTCCCGGCTCTCAAGCGTTCCTTGCTATTTCCTTCTTCGCAACTGGGTGGGAGAAAAAGGAGGAGGAGGAGGAAGGCGGCGTCCTTTTCGGCAGCAGATATTCCCATCTTTATGCCGGCAACGGTGTCATTCAGCGGTGCTCCGCGTCGGTTCCCACCCAAAAGGGGAGCCGGGCTGAGGGGACGGTGCGCGGGGGGTTGGGGTGGCTACTCCCTTGCTTCCACGTGCTGGTTACTCCTGGCCGGTCTCCCGCTTTCGCAGCGGTCCTGCAGCTGCCGTCACACACCCCGGTTTCCCGGCGGGGAAGGGATTTATGGCGTGTCGGAGACCGGGTTGGAGCGAAATGCTGTGGCTGGTCTGACCGTCCAGCTCGTAGCGGCCAAGAGGACGCCGCGGTGACAGCAACAAACCCCAGCGGCTTATGTCAGTCGGCTACGCACCAACTCTTCTCTCTCTCTCTCTCCCCTTACCCCGCCCTCCNCAACTCTTATCTCTCTCTCTCTCCCCTTACCCCGCCCTCCCCGAGCCCGAGAAGCGGCGCGACATCCAGCACGGAGCGGACACTTTGAAAACTCTGCGCCGGTCCTTGCGCGTTGTCGACGTGCGGAATTCAGGGGCTGTTGGGGTTTAAACCAGACCAGGAACCGAAGCGGTGGCGGCGGCGGCGGCGGAGGAGGAGGAGAGGGGGGTAAAGCNGCGGCGGCGGCGGAGGAGGAGGAGGAGAGGGGGGTAAAGCGCCTGCGTGAGCACGAGAGGGGAGAAAAAGAAAGAAACAAAAAAAAAGGAAGCGGGAGGAGTCAACGCGAGAGGCGGTTGAGGTGAGGGAACTGGTTGCGGAGCTGGCCGGGTCAGACTTTTTCCCTGGGCTCGCCAAAGGCTGGCGGGAAAGAAACCTGCGCGCCAGAGTCGCGGGACGTTCTCGGTGAAGGAAACAACACGCCCGGCCGGCTGGGTCAAAAACAGTCCAGAGGGCCCCGCGGGCAATGGCGGCTCGAAATAGGAACAGTTCGGTCGGTTCTCCTTAGCCGAGAAGCGGACTTCCAATTGTGTCTTTGGGGGGGGGGGGGGGGG
>BHFT01046481.1:44690-63201 GCA_004320025.1 Laticauda laticaudata
GGGGGGGGGGGGGGGAGGGACAGCCGGACTGACGCTGGGGTCGCCGGCTTTCCACACCGGGCGCTCGAACTGAGTTCCCGGGCGTTGTTCTGCTGCCTGCCTCCCTTCCCGGGAACTGTGCCCAAGACCGCCTGGGACCTCTGAAGGTGCGTGGCGGATCGCAGGGCTGGCCGGGCCATGGAGGCGCCGGCGGAGAACCCGAGCAAGGCGGCGGAGTACCTCAAGGAACTCAACAAGATCATTGAGACGCAGCAGGAGCTGCTGGAGAAGCAAAAGCTCCGGATAGACGAGCTCGAGCAGCAAGTGGCCAAGCTGTACCACGAGAACGGCCGGCTCCAGGAGGAGCACCGGCGGCACCTGGCCACTTGCAGGCTGCTGCTGGTGCAGCAGCAGCAGGCTGCCCTGTCCGCACCGCCGGGGAAGGGGCAAGAAATCGCCCAGCTTGAAAAGTAAGCAACGGGGAACGGGGAGCGTCTTAATCGACGTGTGGAGGGGGGGGCACGCGTAACGCATTTCAAGCAGTCCAGGTGACCTCGAAGCATTTAGCCGATGCTTTCCCCTTGTCTTGGGGGTTTGGGACGGGTAGTCGTGAGGTTAGGGATGATCTCAAGACAAAATCGCGTTTTCTCCTTCACCCTCTCCATTCCCCTCTGGTTTCTTTCGCGCTTTGATTGATGCTCTTCCTAGTTTTCCCTCTGCTCTTGTGGGCCGGTATGCAAAGGCAAAGTAAAAAAAAAAAGAGAGAGAGAGAGAGAGACAGACAGAGAGCTGAGATGTTATATGGCAACCTTCCTCGGCTGGCTGGCGAAGTTGTCTCTCCTTCGAGGAATTTATTCCGAATTTCTTGCCCCATCCCCAAAGGGCTGATTTCTGGGAGAGGGTTTTTTGCCTGTGGACAGAACTGTGCCTACGGCTAAGGGATCCAGAAGGCTTCAAAGAAGAGACTTTGGGGGAAAGGGTGTGAAGGATGCTGTTTGGTGCCTTCTAGTCCTGGAGAAAGAATGCAAGGCAGTGTGAGGAGTCTAGTGCAAGGCAGTGTGAGGAGTGGCGTTTGCGGACTTTGGAGGTGGAGTTAGTTCCTAACGAATGAGAGTCAGTAAACATTGGCAGGTGGCTACCCTTCTGGACTGTGACTCCTTCACATCTAAACTTGTTGATCGTCAAGAACCAGTTTGGCTTTCAATCCTTGGTTTATTTTCAGAAGGCTTTAAGCTTCCATAATGCAATGCTTGCTGCAGATGGAAAGGTGTTTAGCTATATCATTGCTTACTATCAGGCTATGTTAAGAGCAGAACAATGTCTGATTTATTTTTTTTACAAATGATTGAAAGTACAATTAGCACATGTCCTTAAGTAGATACGGAAAAACTATTTATTAATCAGAATTCATGGCACAAAATGTTCAGGTACTTTGTTTCTTGGATTTTGTTACATTGTCTGTCTGTCTGTTCCCCCACCCTCCATAAATGTAAACGTTTCTTGAGATGAGCAGTGTGTCTTCTTAAACTTAATAATTTTGATGTAGTTAAGAAAAAAATATTCCTCTTTTGGGACTGTTCAGCTAATGGGTTTAATTAAATTGTTCAAAAAGTGTTCATTTATAGATGTATAATTAGTTGTATTAAAGTTTTTTCAGCTGGGTTAAAAGAGGTACTCCTTTCAATCGGAAAAGGGAAATGACTCTTAAAATGATGCATGCTATTACTAGTCCGCATCATTTAAAAAACAAACTTTTCGCTTAGATTGTGTACTTAAGACAGATGTACTAAAATGTATTCAAATAGCAGTATTGTCTTACAATGCAAACTGCTGATCTTGATCAACATTCGAAATTACCTTATTTCTGCTGCATCTGGGTTTTAAAACTGAGTTTCTGTCTAGATTGCAACATTTACATCTTTATTGCAGTTTTGCAATGGCAAATTCATATAGATAATATTTACAAAGTATGAACTTGGAAAAATATAATCAACTTCTTATATGCAGAGGTTATTTCTGTCTAGCAAAATATGTTATAATAGATTAGGAGCTATATTCCTGTACTTGTTAATGTAAGTTACTCAGTGTGAAGTCCCAGGAAGTGGGCTTAAATGTTTGTTACCTGTCTACTATAAAGATATGTATAAGTGAGGTGTATGTTTTTGTTTGTTTCCTGTTTACCAAACACTGCATTGCTGGCCTCTTGTGATTTTTCTCCTTGTTAGCTACTTATTGTTAGCTTACTTACTTAGCTCCTTGTTGTTAGCTTACTTATTTTAGTAAGACGTAACATTTTTTACTTTCTAGAAATATTCAATTGATCTAAACCATACTGAGGCTAAATCTTGTTTAGTAACAAATCACTATATAAACTGAAGAAATAAATAATTGAACCTGTAAGAAGGGTGGGAAACAGTTCCTTTAATCTATAATGTAGTTTAGAGTAATGCATGCTGCTTTCAGGAAGGAAAAGTTCTGCTTTCATAATAAGAGGGTTAATTTAGAAAAGAAAATTTAATTCTATGTATGTTTGTTTTGTGTATAAAGCCAGAGAATGAATTATATCGATATGTCTTCTGTCATATTTTGGACATTTTCTTATCAATATGCCTTCACCAATTCTTATCGATTGGTATTCTTACCAATACCAGATACAATATGTATTATTTTTCATGTTTTCTTTGATTTGTTTCTTCTGATTTTCCAAGAAAGCAATTTTTCCTGGGAAGAAAGCAATGAGTTACAGCTTTGAGAACCACAATATTCTTTATTCACAATATTCTCTTTAAGTGGATTTGATGTTGGGATCAGTCTTAATCTGGGGTATTTATGGAGTGCTTATAGTCTTTCAGTTCAGGGCAAACATTTAAAGTTACCAAGGCTTCTATTATCATAAGAGATGTTGAGCCAAGAAAAGTTATTTCATGTGATATGAATATTGACTATATATTGTTGGTTTAACCAGAAAAATGCTGGCTCCTTTTAGGGACTTTGTAATTAAAATCTTCAGAACTAGAGGTTTGTGCTCCATTCTCTCCTTTGACTCTGTTAAGGCAACCTGCAAAAATCCATGCAGTTTTTTTACTGATATGTAGTGCAATGTTAATAGGATATCTGAAAAAAGTATAACCATATCCTTCCCAAAACCAAAATTTTAAATTATGTATCTTACTAACATGAAGTAAAGGGGGTCAAATACTAATAGATATTACAGTATAGATTAGGAATGTCCAACCTTGACAACCTTAAGACTTTTGGACTTCAATTCCCAGAATTCCCCAACCGTCAATAGACCTTGAGATTACCATTGATAGTGTTGGAACAGGGATGAAAGAACACCCCATCAACGTACAAGTTAAGAAATTTTTAAGCCTAACTCAGTCATAGGCTAGGGATATGATGAAGACAGTATTATGGGCCACAGCAGAAAAAAAAAAGTGCAATGCCATCATAAGCTACAAATGATGGACTGTATTCTTTCTGACATTCTTGGGCTGTTTGTCTCAAGCTGATCATTACTTTGTGATTGAAAGTTCTTTTGGATCAGATATAATCAGAGTTATGTGGAATTGTCAAATTCTATTATTTTGTAAGTTTCTGTGCTTGTAATGGTTCCATTTCTACTGTACTTCAGTATGATCTTGGAATTGGCATACCTGTATATGTAGTTTGTTCATGTAATATGTTTTCCTGTTGAAATGATTACTTTTTAAAATGTTTATTTAATTGTTTAAATAATTTGTATGGCTGTCCATCTAGCATCCATGATACTGAGTGGATTCTAATAAGGGGAGTGGGGAGTACCTTTGAGTTAATCCTGACTTCTGGCGACTGCCTGGACAAGTCCTTGCAGTTTTCTTGGCAAGATTTTGGAAGTGGTTTGCTCTTGCCTCCATCAAAAATCCTAGGGCTGAAAAAGAATGATTGGCTCAAGGTCACCCAGCTGGCTTCATGCCTAAAGCAGTCCTGGAACTCGTGATATCCCAGTTTCTTGCCTGATGCCTTAACCACGACTTCAAACTGGCTCTTCTAAGAATAACATTAATTAAAACCAAAATAATCACACTCACCAGTTAATTATAACTATTACACAATAATGTAGTCCTCAGAAAATATACATTTTTTACCTAACTAGTCTCACTTAATGTCCTTTTAAAAACTTTTTGTAACACCAACTGGGTGGGGCCCATTTGAATCTCAGGAAATCTCAGAGTTTGGCTCCTATTAGATTTAATTAGTCCTATTAGATTTATTTTTTGGTTTTATAAGGCTACCCAACTCAAATAGTGGTACTCTGTTTGTATGCCTAACAATGTACAACAACAACAGCAAAGCAACCTGATGAAGAACCATGTAATGTGAAAATGTACGCAATGTATAAATATGAACATGAAAAACACCATAGAATGACTACCAGTCATAATACAAGCACTCAAAGGAGTGCCTCCATATGCCTGGGGAAAAAGCCAGATGTTAAAAGAAAAGTTTGGATATTGGGGGGATATTTGTTTCAGAGAACAGCCATCAAAAAGCAGTGCTTCCAAAAAAAAAAAAAAGGAGCCAGCAATATGTCCATGCTGTCAAATATGGAGGGGTAAGCAGAAATCAGTGTATATAGCTAGTTCTGCAAATAGTTTGCCTCTGTGCTATATAGGAACAACCTGCAACTTGAATTGCATCTGGAAAACCACTGAGAATCAGTGCAAGCTCACAGAGCCATTACATGAGGCTTCGCGCCACTGAATTCTGGACCAGTTGCAACTTCTAAATGCTCTTCATAGGCAGCCCCTTTGCAGTGGTCCAACCAACCAGGAGGTGACAAGGCATGGGTAGCCATGAACACTCTCAATCTAGGTATATGTTCTCAGGTGGAGGGAGGGGGCACTGGACAGTATCTCTTGAACACTCTTTTTATCAAGTAGGTTATGTAAATGAGCCGCTGCATATGATGAAACATATAAATATTCTAATATTTTGTGGCCATATAACTATTTCCAGCTTATTGTACTTTCATTGCCATTTTGCAAAATATGGAAGGAATTTTATAGCTTATGGAGTAGATTGAAGACTAATAAATAATAAAATCTGAGGCAAGAGTAGGTGGGACTGTCATGTGTAAATGTTGGAGCTAACATACTAATCCTGAAATTACAATTTTAAATATAGTGAGTTGGTTATTGCAGGACAAGTTGTTTAGATGAAAACGTCTTGTTCAGTTAGGAGAACAAGGTAGTTTGGAATGGCTGCTGTCAGAAATAGTACAATTTGATTTATAGTCCTGTTCTTTAAAATAGGTTCCACTTAATCCATATATCTGCACTGAATTCTGAAACTAGAAATTGTCATGTAAAAAAAAAACCTAATCCAAAAACAAAAACTATCATGTGTATCAGATGCACTTAACTCCACCTTAAATAGCAGTGGACAATATATAGCTTTTCCAATCTGTTAAATTGCAGCTCCAGTCACTCTTATTATTGGTCATGCTGATTAAGATTGATAGGATTTTTTTACTACTGAACTAAAAAAATCATCCAGCTTTCAGTCAGAATTGCTCAGAGATGCCCACAATTACCCTTGTACCAGAAGCTTCAGTTTAAAACATGGCAATTAGACTTTTCCAGTTGTACAAAAGGAAGAAACTATACCATAACAAGATTATAAGGGAAAGCCATCACAGTAAATGTAAAGCAAAGCAAATGTACCTCTGTTCTTAATGTAAAAGTTATCTGCAATATCCATCTGCAAGTGGCTGCTTATTTGAATTGCAACTTTATGTTTGGGTATGCATGTATTACAACATGGTTTGTTTAACCATGGATTATTTCATGATTCAAAAGAGCTACGTTTACACTACAATCTTAAAATATAAATATAAATCCTGGTTTGCAAACTGCATTGGCTGACTTCGCATTATCATCTGAAATACATGATTCTGGACAGCTAACCATATAAAAAAAAGATTACCAAATGTACAAAAAACATAAAACAGCACTCAGAAAAAAACAAAAGCCATAATTAGATATTTAACCAAGAAATAGTCTCCATCCTACACTGGGGGCCATGAGAGAAGGCCAACAGGGGCAGGGGCAATGTAATATCCAGAGACAAACATGGCTGTTGTCCTGGCCCTGCCAGCTGACACTTATTCCCAGTGGGACCCAGAGCATACTGCTAGACTGAATGAAATGACTCGAAACAAACTGGGGATAGACTGTCCCATAAGTAACACAGCACTATGAAAGCTTTAAAGATGACTTATGAGCACCTTGCTTTATAGCCAGAAGCAAAAATAGCATAAATTATATCACATGTACTGAAAATCAGGCCCCACCACCACTGCATTCTATACCAGCTCTTCAACGGAAATCCCATGTAGAATCCATTCACAATAATCCAATCAGGTCATGATGGAATAAATGAGTAAATCCTCCTGATCCAGGAATGGGCACATTTGAAGAGCCAAAGCCCTGCTAGCCATGGCTACCGCCTCCCCTTGTAGCAGGAGCCTTGAGTTGTAGGGGAACCCCAGATTGCATATCCATTCTGTCTATGACAATGCAAGCACTCCAGAATCAAATGGATGGTCTCCAGAACTAGGAGGTCTAAAACCCCAAAGCTGTTCAGTTTTGCTACTCTTCAACTGAGGCCATCCTGGTCCCCAGAGTCTCCAGGCATTGGGAGAAAATCTCTGTTCCTTGTGCCTTAATATGCACATTAATTTATTTTAAACACATCACTAACCCTCATACAGCATTAATTTGTGAAGTAAAATAGGCAAAAATCTGTCTTTCTCTGGCTATACAATGTCTGCTGTAATTATATTCTTATCAGTTAAACCCCTGGTTCTCAGCCTATGGGTCCATGAATGCTTTAAGAAATATTAGGTTTTAAATATTGAATTAAGTCTTGGGTGTCCATGGCCACAGAAGGTATTTAAAGAGGGTCCGTGAAGAAAAAGTTAAGAATAACTGAACTAAACTATATTCTTATCAATTAAGTTTTCCAAAAAGTACGAATATTTTATATTTTGACTCACTGATATCTCAGGATACATAGATGTGGCTTCTGAGAGAAGGTGTTAAATTCTTATTCTTGGATGCAAAATTAAGAGAACATTCAGTTGCTTAATGTTAAAATATTCTCTTACTAGTTTTTTATATATATAATATTATTAAAAATTTAAAAAACAAGAGTAAAGATTAATTCAAAACTAAAGTTAAGAAGGAAAAAATAAAAGAGAAAGCTAAAGTGCAAAAAAAAAAAGAAAAAAAGAAAAGAAAAAAGCTACAAAGAACTGGTTTCCAATCTTCTTTACAACAGTTACAACTAGAGTTGTTTTAAGTCTTTAGAGATTCTTAGATATCCAGGTCACGGTTGTCCCAAAGGTGCTTTTTTCAGAAGGCAACTGGATTTTCTTGATTTTTCTTTTTACAGTTGTTTTATTTATTTTCTGAAGTTAGTTTATGACTTTTTTCTAGCCTACCCAATAAAAAACATAAATAATAAATCATTTTTTCTGTTTTACATAAAAGTTCAGAAGACATTTTCAGTGTACAATAAATATATATAATCTCTTTTCCCTAATCAAACAATGATTTGGCCATCAAAGCAATCTCAGTTCTATCTTTACTATTTTTGTATTGCTATTGCCAGATCTTTCCATTTTTATGTGCACAATAATTTCATTGTACCTATATAAAAAGCTACAGTTATCATATATAAAACTTCCATGATTTTTTCCAGCTGCTTATCCATCCTAAAATGAAAATCTTGGTTTCAGTTGTAATTAATCTTTAAAATTCTCTGAATTATGATAGTGTATAGGTTTGTACCCAAAACCTTCTAACTTTTAAAGAATTCTAGTTTATTGGTTATGTTTCATATTTATTAAATTATACTTTATAATCCCTACTGAGTTATAAAGAAGAACTTGTTTGAAAAATATTGGAAAATATTCTGCCAGGAAATAACCTTGTTTTTTAATTTGCTTCCAATTCTTCATGGCCCAAAGAACAACATTCAATACAATAACTATTTGTTTGAGTTCTTCCAAACTTATGATTGTATCATCAATGATAGTAATAAACTGTGTTATCTTTTCAAAAGCCTCTTTTTCAATTTAATTCAATTATTCAAGGCATTAAGATATTTTCCAGTGACTTATTTTACATTGTATATCCAGAATAAGTCTTAGTTTTGTTATTGGTGCTTCTAAAGATTATTCTGGGTTTATGTGGTATTGAGTTGTTTGTTCTTTCAATCCAAGTTATTCTTGAGAATCTTTCCCAGCTTCACAAAACAAATTTCTTTGTTCAGCCGTTCTGATGATCCAGCTTTCATTGCCAGATGTTATAGCTGGGAAAACTTGACCCTTGACAAAATGTATCATTGTTTTAATGTAATGTCTCTGCACTTACATACTTTGATTATATGAGTTACAGTCTTTTTTCCAAGTAGCAGGAAATTTTCCCTTTCAGGCTATAGTTATACCATCCTGATGAATTTTTAATCTAGAAATATAAATATGATACTAGACTTCTTCCATGCCTATTTGAATTAAATTAGCATTGTTGTTGACATAATTTTAGTTATTTTTTTTAATACTAAGTAGACAGGCTTTTACAGTCCTTCCTCTCTCCCCTGCACTAGTCTACTTTACTTCCAAGTAATTAAAGTATTATCACCAGCATATCAGAAGTTATTGATGTTTTTATTAACTAAATTTACACTTCACTGTGTTTGTATGCTGAGTATATTGTCAATTTAATTGCCAAGCTGTTCATGCAGGTATGTCCATGCATACAATTGTCTTTCATGATGTTGAAAGAAGGTTTGACCTATACGTACTGAATTTTCTTGGAAGAATCTTTTATTTTTTTCTCCTGCTCCTGATTAAATGTTCCCATTATTTCAGATGCTCTTTTACTTCCACCAGCATTCTAATCTACTCTCATTTTTCAGATTGTCAAATTGTTATTGAATTGTTCAAGTGCAACTTTTTTTGCAACAGTGTTGCAGCTTAGACTTTGATTACTGTTACATTCATTGGCATACTTTGAATTTAAACTGAGGTCATTTTATTATTTTGCAGGGTTATATCCAATGCAGACTTTTTTTCAGCACTGAGAACATATCTGCTAAAAAAACCTCCACACTGGCGACAGGAACGGTATCCGGCCAGTAAACACTCAGCTCCATTCAGTTGCCCAGACTCCACCCTGCAAGGGATTATGGGGTCGTTAAAAGAGGATGATGATATCCAACTACAAACTCTGACACTCTTTTGTTAATAATAATGATTACTCTTTTCTTTTCTTCTACAATTCTAGTCTTCAATAGATTATCTGCAAAGATTGTTTGATGTGACAAGATCCAATCTGGTTCACTTGAGTTGCTGATTCCCATCGTACAAGATTTTATTTCTTTAAAAAAAAATTGCAACTGAGAATGATACAAGAAGTAAATGGATGGAAACTTAATACAGAGAGATCCAACCTAGATTTAAGGAGAAATTTTTTGTCAGTGTAAACAATTTATCAGTGGAATGGCTTTTCTTCAAAAGTTATGGAGGCAACCACTGAAGGTTTTTAAGAAGAGATAGGACAGCCATTTGTCTGGAATTATATAGGATCTCCTGCTTAAGCAGTGAGCTTGACTAGAAGCCCTCCAAGGTCCCTTCCAACTCTGTTATTCTGTAAGTCAATATTTTGATTTCTGCTTTGACAAAATAATTTTGCCTGCCTTCATAATTCCAATATTACATGTATCAACAGTTCATTTACCTTTTCACCATTGAACTTTCTTTTTTGCTTCTAATTACATTACGAACTAGACATTATTTTGGTTTTAATCCAGTCACATTACATGCACTACAGCTATTATATCTGTCTGCTATTTTCCTTGGTTGCTTGTTGTGTTAAGCTAGCATTCTCTTAAAGGAGCAAAGAAGAAAGGTTTCCAAGGACATTTTCAGTTTTTTGGGGGGAGATGTTCTGTATTTAAGATAATTGTTCAGGCTGTTTATCTGTTCTTTTCTCTTTCATTATCATAACAATTAGTTTATTTTAATACAATAATAAGTATTATATTACTTATATATTTATAAGTGTATAAATAAAAAAATAAAAATAAAGTATTAAATCACTGGACCAGTAAGTATCAAAGTGCCATATTTAAATATTATTATTAATTTATATACTCTGATATCTATCGTGTGTTTTAATAATGACCAGGAAATAAATTTAATAAAATAAATAATTCTGTGTTTCATTAAAATTTAAATATGTCTGAAGTAATCAAGTAGTTTCCTCAGTGTTTAAATAATTTATATCTTGTAGAATACAAGAAAACCAATAAATTCAATTGCATTTCATATTTATGCATATGCCATATGATATTGTATTACTGTGTATGATGACATGATAGAAAGGGCCAACTACATTTCACAAAATAGTATTTTCATAATAGCTTAGAGAAATAATTATTAGGAAAAGCCACAGAATAATACAGGTAGTTCTCAAGTTACAGTAGTTCGTTTAGTGACTGTTCAAAGTTACAATGGCACTGAATAAAGTGACTTATAACTATATTTCACACTTAACTATTGCAGCATCCCTAATAGTCATGTGATCAAAATTAAGATGTTTGACAAATGGTTCACGTTTATGACAGTTGCAGTATCCCAGGGTCATGTGATAAACTTTTGTTACCTTCTGACAAGCAAAGTCAATTACTAACCTAACAACTGCAAGGATTCATTTAACAACAGCGGCAAGAAAAGTAGTAAAATGGGGCAAAACTCACTTAACAAATGTCTCACTTAACGACATTAATTTTGGACTCAATTGTGGTTGAGTTGATGACTATCTGCATTTAGTTTTTCTTCTGCTGTGTGCACCACTTCAGAAAATCCATTTGTTTTCAGTGTCAGGTTACACACAACTGAAGCCGAATTTAATAAATAGCAAGAGAGAAAATGTGATATTTTAATGTGATAATTTTATGTAATGTACTGTCCTGTAAATTCACTTTAAAAATAAGGAAGTTTGGCTGGAAGCTCATGCAGAATATAAAACTGAGTCATGGTTTTTCCAGTGTCAAAGAATGATTATCTAATGAGTCTTTCAGAAATTAAATAGAAATCTAACCATAAATTCCAACATTAGTTATTTTTTCCCCTGGCTCAATGTGTGCCTTTATTGTGCTTTCTCCTTTTGCTACTACTTTTAAGGCTGAACTCCAGAAATAAAATATATCAGGTGAATTTGCAAACAAGCATAATTCTGGTATGATAGGTGAACCAGCCATTGGAGAACAGATGTACAGAAGCAGTTTATGCCACAGATAAAATGTGTAAAATATAGATTTGCAATTGATTGCCTATCAAATATTATGTAAGAAAAATAAAAAGCATGTATCTATAAAGTGCAAATAAAAGAATATTCCAGGCTAAATTCTTTGTTTTGATAGTTGAGTATAATTGAAATTCCAGTTCAGGGATCAAACAAAGAGATTCAGAGATCAATGTGTAAAAAAGTGTGCCTGTATTTGGATAAACAAAATATGCCTGACCCTAAGGAATCTATCTTTAGGGATTTTTTTAAATGAGAGAAAAGAGAGCAGAGAAAGAGAATTTTTAAGTTACTCCTAAGATTCAGCCAGGGGAAATAAAATATTATATTCAAAATGTGATTAATTATTTCAGTCATGCATTACAAAATGTGTTCCTAATAGATTTGAAATTGGACGTTATTAACATAATGACTGCCTGGTTTTATGTTGGGACAGACCATAAATAGGGGCACCTGACTGACCTATTTCTGCTTGCAAACTAAGCATAGCTTGGTTTACTTAGTACTGAGATGGGAGGATTGGAAAATCCCAGGGTTAGCCTTGGCAAATTAAAAAAAAAAAAATCCCAGAAGAAATTTAAGGGCAAATCACTTCCAAATTGCTGCCAAGAAAACATTCCTAGACTGATTACAGTAGCATGGTAATAGAAATGAACACCTCTAGCCAAAGATTTTGATCTAAATTCTATATTGTTAAGGATTAAAAATTGCCTGCACGTTACTTAAACCCCATAGCAATAAATATATTTTATTTATGTAATAAATGATGTTTTATTATAAGCTGCTCAATAGAATTCAGATAATGGTGACCCAGTTGCACTTATAGAGGAAATAGGACAGAACTTGTTTTACCATAAATCAGGTATCAAGTCAAAAGCTATACACAGCCTTTTCATAAACTGATGATCTCTAGAAGCATTGCCTAGTTTAAGACAGGCTGCGATGTGGTTTATTCTTGAATAGCTTTTTTCTGGTTTTTATATTGATTATTTATCTTGCATAAGATAACCTATTTAAAATGTAACATTTCCCTGTCGTTGCCTCCATTCCAACACTTGTAGCATTGCTTTTCCAAAGGGACATAAAATTGGTTCAATTTGAATTTGGCATTGATATGGAAAATGGTTCATCTCTGTAGAAATCTTAAAAACACTGTCCTTTCATACAAATCTAGCAAGCTGCAGTCTGCAGAATTTACATTCTGAAAACATATTTTTACATTTTCAACTTAAATTACATGTTTAATTTGCACAAGTTTAATTTAGGCATCACAAAAATAACTTGGAGTTTCCCCTTGTAAGACTGTGACAAGTCAGGAGTGGGTTGCTCTTGTCCTAGCTGCTTGGACTGAGTCTGTCTAAAATGCTGATTAGCCTAGCTCCGCCCACTCTGGGTGGCTCCTCCCAACTTTCAACTCAGTCCTCAGCCAGGATGGATGCAATTCACGGCCTCTCCTACCTTTACATTCAAAAGGCAGCTTCTATTGCAAAATTTCAAACTCAAAAAAAAATCAGGAAAAAAAGCCTCCAACTTCAAAAAAATGCAGCTCTGACTATCAGCTGTTTATCAGAGCCGCGTAACAGCTGAGAGCTGCTCTACTCTGGAGCAGCTGGTGAGGGCTGCGGGGCCGTTTTCAGCCTCCACAGAGAAGAGGAAACTGCAGGGACCAAGCAGCCATTTTGGAGTGCGGGCAGCATCGGCCTGCACGATCTGGAGCCGCAGGACTACTTCCAAGCCTCCGCGGTGAAGAGGAGAGCCGTGATTCAAGTGGCCAGCCCAGTAGCTGTCCTGCTATCCAGGGAGCTGCCAAAGGCTGGGGAACCTCCATTGAGGTTCCTCGGTGAAGCAGGAAGCCTCGTGGCCACAGGTGACCATTTTGATTCTCCTCCTGGCTGGTGACGGCCATTTTGAAGGTCTTCTAAGCATGAAGCAGCCATATTGAAGAGGCTAGGCCTGCTCCTCCACCACTCCAGCACCTGCCTAGCACTAGGCCATCAGCCTTTCGTTATTGCTGGGCCTGAAGACAACGAAGAGTAGGCGCTATTTAATTTATTTCATTCCGGTGGGGTACCTGTCCCTATCTTTGAAGCCTATTAGGCCCCAATGGGCATTAGTCCCAGTAGGAGGTGTTAAAATCTCCTATTGAAGTTGCGTAGGACTGAAGAAGTGTGGTTCTTGGACATTGGGGATAAACAAAGAAGATATCCACTGGTATTTATAACTGAAAAACCCTTTGTGTGTTCTTCTCCTTGCACAGGACTGTTAGTCCAGAAGGCCTTCTGCTGTCAAGATGACAGATGCCCCTAGTGGCAGCAGTGCCTCCAGAGCAGCAAGATCCCACAGGGCAACTCCATCTGATTCAAGCAGCAAAAAGGGAAAGCTGCCAGCTAAAAAGGCCTCTAGGGTGGAGGAGAAGGGTGCTTCCAGGCATCAGAAGGCCATAGAAAAGCATATTGCCATGATGCCAAAGACCTTTAAATTTCTCCTGCTTCCCATTACAGTGAGGTTGACATTCAGGATCAGGACCATAGATCTTCCTCCAGGGCCATAGCCCAAACTTGGTCCCCTGATGCAGCCGGAAGAGAGACCTCTTCTCATCCCTCGGCTGAGGGAAGTTGTTATGGTGATCCTCATGGGGGATTCAGAGCAGTTCCTTTGAAAGAATGAGAATACAGTAGGCCTGGAGTGGAGGCCACTTTTATACCTACTGCTGCTGGTTGTAGACCTGCTGAGCCTCTGGAACCAGATGTCCCGGTTAATCTACAGCTCCTGATTGACAGGGCTACCAGGAAAGGTATCTCTGAAGGTATCCATAGTTTGCCTGGCATTCTTCAGTGGCATCTGAGGTTTCAGTGAGACCTTCCCAGGATCAAGAGGCTCTATTGTCAGAGGTTCCTTGATTCAGGAACATGTGTCTCCTTCTGCATCTGGAGTCTTCTGCTATAGGGTCCAATCCCTTATCTTCGGACTGCAGGTTTTTCAGTGTTGATCCAAAGCTCACCAAGAGCCTTCAAGTGCCCATGGTGGATGCACCTGTTGCAGCTTTGGCATCCACCCTTCTGATCCAGAAGACATCCTCAAGGCAGAGGAAAAGTGGATAGAACAGTCTCTGCAGAGATTGCACCAAGCAGCTGCCTGGGCAGTCAAAACATCTACAGCAGTCTTGTTCTTCACCAGAACATCACTAAAATGGTTGAAGCAACTACAAGAGAGAATTCCTGCAATGGACATCCATACCCATCAGGATCTCAATAAGATTGTAGTGGCAACTGAATTCACAGCAGATGCCATTCTTCACAGGGACTGGTTTGCCACCAAAGCAATCGCTTCTTCCATGGCAGCCAGGCGGATGTGTTGGTTGCGTAATTGGCAGGGAGATGGAAGGTGAAGTGGAAGCTAGCATCGACCCCTGTGTGAGGAGACAAGCTTTTTGGGGGAAGCTTGAGAACCGTTCCTGGTCAAAACCAAGGATAACAGGAAGGTGCCTCCATCACTTGTACAAGAGGTCAGAGAATTGACCTGCCCGTATTTCAGACGCCCGTCTTTGCAGGCAGATTCTGGATCCAGCTTCTAGCATTCAGCCAACGTCCTGAGCCACCTCCAGATCATTCAGGCAAGGGCAGACAGCAATTCTTGGGCAAATGGCCCTTTAGAGGAAGAGGAAGTCACCCGTTCTGTTGCCAACACTAATGTCTTCCAGACTTTCCCCATTGGCGGATGATTAGTTTGATTCGCTGACAAATGAGGAAAGATTACATCAGATGCCTAGGTGTTAAATACAGTAACATTGGGTCTTTCACTAGAGTTTTACTCCACTCCTCTATTTCCTGCCCTATTTCTAGGGATAAGGTGAGAAGGGGCTCATGGAATCAGCCATCCAGCACTTGCTGGAAGTCAGAGCCATCCAAAAGTTCCCAGAGGGCCAACAGGGGATGGGGTTTTATTCCACACTCTTTGTCAACTCCAAGGCCTCAGAGGGGTGGAGGGCAATTCTCGACTTGAAAAGGCTCAACAAATTTATAGTTTACAGGCATTTCAAAATGCATTCCCTCTAGTTCATTCTGGAGAGCGTTAAGCAGGGGGACTTGCTCACTTCCATAGATTTGACAGAAGCTTATTTACACATTCCAGTCTGTTATTCACATACAAGTTTCTTAAGGTTTTGTAATCAGGGCAGCATTTCCAATACAGGGCCCTTCCCTTTGGGTTATTGTCCACCCTTAGAGTTTTCACCAAAGTTTTGGCTCCCCTGGCAGCGCACCTACGTTCCTTCCCTGCAATGTTATTTAGATGATATTTTGATACTATCCTTTTCCTTTTAAAGGGCTCATAGGGACCTGCTTACTCTCGCCTCGATATTACAGGATCTTGGTTTTTCTATAAATATTAAAATCCTTCCAAATATTTAATCCTTCCACTCATCTGCTTCATTTGGTTGCCACTATTGACATCTGGGATTGTCAGATTTTCCTTTCAAAGGACAGGCAAGACAGCCTGCATTTGCTGGTTAAGTGTATAATGAGAGAGAGCTTTGCTCCTTTAGCTCATCTTTCCCAACTTTTAGATAAGATGATTTCATGTATTAGTATTGTTCCCTGGGCTCTCCATTGGTTTCTCTTACCTCATCAGAAAGACAGTAAGAGTCACTCCTTAGAGAGGGCCAAGGTGCCTAAGCAGGTATTGCATTCCTTTCTGTGGTGGCTCTCCACAGCCATATCTCAAGGTCAGTCCTTCAAGGTGGAGGACTAGCTCATGCCTCCTTATCAGATGGGAGATCTCATCTAGGCTCTCATATGGCCCAGGCCATCTGATCAACTGAGGAGCAAGCACACAACATCAATTGGTTAAAGCTTAGCTGTTTAGCCCTCAGAAAATTTAGTCACCACGTCACTGGCACCCATGTCCTTGTCTTGACAGACAATGTAGCCACCAAGGCCCATATTAACAGACAGGAGGCACAAGGTCCAGATCCCTTATGTTAGAAGCAGAGGCTTTGGGTAGATGGGCAGAGTGGTTCCTCCTGTCCATTTGAGCTGAGCATATATCTATCTCAGATAATGTGCAGGCTGACTGGCTCAGCAGAGTTACTACTGAACACACGGAATAGAAGTTGAAAATCACTTACCCTGTTCCTGCACATTACTGAAAGATTTGTTTTTTTGGTGGTGGATTTGTTTGTCACCCCTCTCAATACTTTGCTACCTAGATTCTTTTCTGGATTTGTTTGGCTCCCAGGGGGTTGAAGGGACCGATGCTCTCCACTGTAGGTGGCCTCCAGGTTTATTATATGCCTTCCCTCCACTGCCTTTGCTGTCAACTGTGGTACAAAAATTTTTGGCTGAAAGAGTGAAATTATTTTAGTGGCCCCTTATTGGCCTCAGCACCTTTGGTTTACAGACTTAATGGGTCTCTCAGTAGTTCATCCTTGGCAGATTCCTAAAGAAGATATCTCTCTTCTCCAGGGGGTCACTGATCCATCCAGAGCCCCAGTGGCTACAACTGACAATTTGGTGTGAACAGATGCGCCCATCTCTCTAATAAAGTGATCCAAACCATTTAGGCCTTCAGGAGACCTTCCACCATCCGTATCTATGATGCTACCTGGCTAGTGTTTTCTTGTTGGTGCTCCAAATCAAACATTCAGCCTTATGAGGCCTCTTTAGCAAACATCTTGGAATTTTTACAGGCTGGACTGGATAGGGGCCTTTCTCCCAGCACCCCTTGTCATCAAGCGGTGGCTATTTCTTCGGTGTTGACTTGTGGAAAATTGGAGTCCTTCGCATATCATCCTACAGTCCGTAGATTCCTCAGAGGGGTGACCAATCTTCTCTCTTCTGTAGTACACAGGTATCCTATGTAGGATTTGTCTAAGATGCTGCAGTCTCTGACTAAAGCTCTGTTTGAGCCTTTAAGATTGGCCAGCCTGCACCTACTTACTCTGTAGGTAGCCTTCTTGGTGGCAATCACTTCAGCCAGAAGAGTATTGGAGTTGGTCGCTCTCTCAAAGTTCACCCAGATCTTTGTATCTTTCATCCCCACCGGGTTGTTTTGAGGTTGGATCCAGCATTTCTCCCCAAGGTCAACTCCTTGTTCCACGAGGCTCAAGAACTGGTTCCACGGGTCTCAAGAACTTCCAGATTTCTGCCCCAAGCCAGTTCATGATTTAAAAAAAGCTTGGCACACCTTAGATGTGCGTAGGGCACTGAAGGTCTGTATCAAAAAGACACCTGACTTCCGCAGAACAAAATCCCTTTTTTGTTCCTTCCAACCTGTTAGTTGGGGGGGGGGAAATAACTCTATCCACAGTCAGCAGGTGGATTAAGTTTTGTATATCCAGAGCATACTGAAGTTGTTCCCTCCTGGTACCCAGAGGTATTACGACTCATTCCACTCCCAGTGCGGTGACAACTGCGGCCTGGGCAATGCAGGCATCCATTGAAGAGGTCTGCAGGGAGCGACATGGACATCCCCATCTCCTTTCATTCACCACTACCATCTGGACACCTTTGCTTCAGTGGATGCTGCATTTGGCAGAAGGGTTCTGCAGTGAGTTGTCCAGAGCTTGGGAACCAGGACCAGTTTTAAACTCTCCCGAGGACAATCCAGTTTTGGTATGTCCTACTCCTGACCTGTCACAGCCTTACATGGGAGAATGGGTGTTGTCTTACCTGAACACCTGTTTTCTTTGTAGGCAAGACAGGTCAGCCCCACCCTGATGGAATTGGTCCGTACTGTGGGCTGATGGGAGGGTGACCTGATAACGGTCTCTATTTGTCTTTTTCAGAGGCAGTCCTGTCTGTTGTAATGGCTTCACCGAAAGCTGGGAGGAGCCACCCAGAGTGGGTGGAGCTAGGCTAATCAGCCTTTTAGACAGACTCAATCCAAGCAGCTAGGACAAGAGCAACCCACTCCTGACCTGCCTTGCCTTCAAGAAGAAATGGTGTTCAGCAGTGGTGGCATTCAAAATTTTTGCTACCGGTTCTGTGGGCGTGGCTTGGTGAGCATGGCAGGGGAAGGACACTGTAAAATCTCCATTCCCTCTCCAATCATGGGGGAAGGTTACCACCGATTCTCCAAACTACTCTGAGGCGTTGCTCTCCCGGAGGGCTCCCCACGAACTGCCAAATGGGTTTGAGGAAAGACACGACACACATTTTCTCCTCGGGGTGAGCGAGCCC
>BHFT01046482.1:0-23447 GCA_004320025.1 Laticauda laticaudata
GGATAATAACGGATGGAACATTTTGCTCGTCCGTTGTGTCCGTTTTGCATCCGTTGGGCAGTGTGACAGGGCCTTAAGTTGCTTTTCTCTGCAGTTTTTTCAAAGTCATCTTTTTTGCAACATGGTGACCAGAACTGGATGTTGTATTTCAGGTGTGGTCTTACCAAAGTTTTATAAAGCAGTACTAATGCTTCACATGATTTTAATGTTATGACTCTGTTAATAGAACCAAGGTTTGTATTATTATTTTTTGGCTGCTGCCCCACACTCCTGGCTCAGGTTTAAGTGATTGTATTTAAATGATTTTAGTAACTCCCAAAACCTGTAGCAGTCTGTGCATTGTTCAGTTGCAACAATTCCTGGCAAATTTTTAAGTGGGAAGGATTGAGAATTCAAAGATATGTCTACCTATGCTAGATAATAGCATAATATGGCATAATAGATCTCAGCCTTTCCTTTTAGGCATATGGATGACTGCATTTTGGGGTATGTAAATGGATCTAGCCCCCCCCCCAAAAAGAGAATATTTATATGATTCTCTGACTCAGTGGAAAATCTGAATTGTCCGTGTGAAATGTCCCATTAATCCCATGCTACAGCTTGTGATCACACGCACATCACATCCGCCCACGTATAATACACACCCACTCTATATGCACTTAAAGCCCTTTAGAACAGGTAGTCAAGAGACCATTCCTTTGATGTTAAAAGCCCTCCCTTTCCGTTTATGTCTCAGAAATTACAGGAAAGAAATATTTTTCAAGCATGGAACTTTTTCTTGCAAATTCCAGGCCAGGCCTTCATCTGTGTTTCCTCCTTTTGTGCCTTCCCAGGCTGAATGAAGAAAAAAGCTTGCGTGCAAGGCACCGATGAATAAACAGATGTTGGCAACGTCAGTCCTGAGGGTTTCCCTTATTAGGCCCTTTGTTACCACGGTAACTGCCAACTACAACCTGCAAACAGTTACCTAAACCCCATGATGCATTGCCAGCAGAACTCTCATAGAGGGAATGCTTGTTTATATTTCAGTTGCTTAGGCAACCCCATTCGGGCCACTGTAATTGGGATGCGGGTGTGCCTAAATTTCAGGACTGCATCTGCGTCCTTTGCTCTCCAAAAGAGCAAAGGGCTACTATGAGTCATTAATAGCTTTACAATCTTGGTGTAAACTCAGTTTTGTTTCCTTTTAAGTGTTTTATTAACAGGAGAAAAGAATTCCCTAAACAGCTTTTTACAAGACTTTTTTAAAAAAAAAAAAAAAAAAAAGGGAAAAGTATCTCTTTTTTGGGTAGAGTTTAGCACAGTAATCAGAATAACAGAATTGAAAGGGATCTTGGAGTCTTCTAGTCCAACCCCCTGCTCAAGCAAGAACCATATTGCATTTCAGACAAATGGTTATCCAATCTTTTTCTTAAAAAAATCTCCAGTATTGGAGCACTACAACTTCTCGAGGCAAATTGTTCCATTAATTAATTCTAATTAATTCATTGCTTCTTGTCCTGCCTTCAGGTGCTTTGGAGAATAGCTTGACTCCCTCTTCTTGTGGCAGCCCCTGAGATATTGGAAGACTGCTATCATATCACCCTAGTCCTTCTTTTCATTAAATTGTTGTAAGAAATATCCCATCTGGTTCAGTTCCAAGCAGGGGGAAAGACACTGGAAGCATGGAGGTGATTGGAAAGATGGTTTACTGATGGACAGGACTACATGGGTATGAAGGTCCTGGGCAGCTGAACATATGGAGTGGAAAGTGAGGGTTATTTATACCCTCTCTGGGGCCTTGCCCTTGAGCTTCCTGTTCCTGTGACAAGATGTGTAGTTTATTGTAGTTTATTGGCGATAGTTAGACCCCATGGGGCCATTTGGGGTCACATTTCTCTGAATCAAGTTTGGTTGAAGCCTGGAGGGTGATGCAATGTCCCCAGGTGATTTTGCAATGCAGTGAGTCCTGCTGCTAGATAATCCTCATTATTGTCCTGGAGGGTCATGTCTTTATCCATCACCCTAGAACTGAAGGTTTTTTGTTTTGTAGATAGGGTGCCCCAGTCCTTCTCAATGGACACAAAATATCTGCTGGGGGAAGGAGCTGAAAACTCAGAGTTTCTATCTCCCTTAAGATTTCTATTTCTCTTTTAGGGGAATATAATATTCTGCCTTTTTAATATTTCCTATTGCAGTGCTTTCAAAGTTGTAGCAACGTTTCAGCAGAATCTCATCTGCCATCATCAGGCTTCTGTATGGATATGGGTCTCACAGCCTTTGGTGTTAAACTTTGTTATATATATATATATATGTTTTTTTAAAGTTTTCACGGGTACTTACATGTGTGCTGTTCAGCTTCCTTCGGGTATTGTCCCACGTCATTGTAGTTGTGCTTTTACAGTTGTAGCAACGTTTCAGCAGAATCTCATCTGCCATCATCAGGCTTCTGTACTGAGTTCGTATGTATTCCTCTGTTAATGCAAACTAGAACTATGTTGGCTTTTTTTTAATTCCAGCAATTCAAATTATTCAATGATGGGGAGACCCACTTGGGGCGGGGTGGGGGTCTATTTACTTGGATTATTTTGTCAGTAAACACAATAACTTTCTGTTTCAATAGATGACAGAATCTTGCTGATCTTATCTAGATTGGGAAGCTAAACAGAATCTTGGTTTGATTAGGACTTTGATGGGAGATTAGCTGAGACTAGAAAATCAAAAACCATCTTAGAGGAAGATCGCAAAAACCACTTCTGTATTGCTGCCAAGCACACCTCATGGATCTTTGAAGGGAAACATTACAAACTGATGTCATTTGCTGTTTCATTCTTCTTTCCCATTTTGTTTTACTTTGATCAATTATGTGCCATCAAGTCAGTGTCAACTCCTAGCGACCATATAGATAGATGTTCTATATGACAATCATATAGAAACATAGAGATGTTCTCTATGACAATCATCCCTAACTCGATGTTTCAGGTCTTTCAACAGTGAATTCATCACCAACTGAATCTATCCTCCTATTTTCTTCCACCTTTCTCAGCATTAGAGCAGAGGTGGTATTCGGCAGGTTCTGACCAATTCTGGAGAACCGTAGTGGAAATTTTGAGTAGTTTGGAATACCACCTCTGACCGTCCCTGTCCCCATCTATTCTCTGCCTCCCAAGTCCCAGCTGATCGGACGGGTCTTCTTTTGTTGTCTTGTGCAGGAGAATGGAGCTGGAAAGCAGGTTAGTGGGGTGGGGAGGGAATGGGGATTTTGAAGTATCCTTCCCCTGCCATGCCCGCCAAGCTATGCCCACAGAACCAGTAGTAAAAAAAAAATTAATCCCACCACTGCGCCAGAGCCTTTTCCAGAGGGTAAGTCTTCACATAATGTGTTCAAAGGATAATTTGAGTCTGTTCATTTGTGCTACTGGTGAGAACTCTGGGTTGGTTGTGTGTTTTCCTGTCTTTCCACAGTGTACTCAATGGTCTTCTCTAACACCAAAGTTCAAAAACATCAGTACTCTTTGAAGTCCAAAGTTTTTAAAACATTTAATTATGAGCTTATATTTAAGTGTACTTCAAGACCTAATTTTTGCCAAATAAGCTTATATTTAGGTTTTATTTATTTGAGTTATACAAATAAGGCAGTAAAAATATCCAATGCACCTTCTTCCTATTTTCCCCACAACAATAACAATCCTCTTTGGTGAGATGGGCTGAGAGAGAAGTGACTGGTCCATGGCCATCCAGACAGCTTTCACAGCTAAGGCAGAAGTTGAACTCATGGTGTCTTGATTTCTAGCCTGGTGTCTTAACCACTAGACCAAACTGGCTCTGACTGGCTCAGGTTGTGGGCTACGGAAGCATAACTGACACCAAGACACCCATTGGTCTTTCTAGTCTACAGGATTGGGATTTCCAGTGGTCTCTCACCTGTACTAACTGTTCTGTCCCTGCTTAGCTTTCTGGGATTGCCAAGGATGGCTAGTTCTGCAGTAAATGTCTAAGGGTCCATGAACCCTGGGCTTGTTTAACATTAGCCTTCTCACCATCTATTCTTAGTCAGTTGAACATATCTAATATTCTTTCCTCCTTTTATTTTCCCCATAACAACAACCTGCATATCGAGAACCCTGTGAGGTAGGTTGGTTTGAGAGAAAGTGACTGGTCCAAAGTCACCCAGCCATCTTTCATACTAAACTAGATGGGACTAGAACTTACAGTCTTCCAGGTCCTGGCTTGCTACCTTAACCACTAAACCAAACTGGCTATATAAATTTTGGGAGCATAATCAGTGGGACGAGATTATGGAAAGGTTCATTAAGTATCAGGGATTTATTTTGAATATTGTCTGGAAGTATGTAACAAAAATAAGAAAATTGTCAGAACTGATAAGAACACTGCAGATCCACAATTATTCCTCTTCCAGGATATGTCATTGACGATCATCATGACGTATTACTATTTTGCATTAAACTAGCCTTGATCTTTTAAAAAGTATTATTGAACAAAGGTTGTCCAGATTATATTTCTTTCTGAGTATCCATATTATTTTAGCTTTGCTTATTTTTATTGATTCTCAGGGGAGTGATCATAGGATGTTGTATAAAGGAGTGGGAGAAAGGCAGATGGAAATTTTGCCTCCTCTGATTCTTCCTGAATAAATATCCTCTCTCTCTCCCCCTCCCTCCCTCCCTCTCTCTTCAGAGCAGAGTCTCATTCTATTTTATACCATCCTTAGCTCTGATTGGCTGCAGAGCCTGCCACGCCCCCTCCCCTTCGGTGATTGATTGTTTGCTGCTGCCCTGTGAAGCCATTTTGTTAGGCTGTCTGTTTCCTAATGGTTGACATTTTGCTTTGTTTCTGAATAATCCTGTGGTTGACCCAGTGATGGCCCATTAAATCAATGAACTATCCTCAATCGTAGAAACAGAACCATTACATCAACATGTGGTAACCTTTCTGTTCCTAATCAATATGAGTAAAAGGTGGTCTCCTTGCTTTTTCATTTCCAGTCTATAGAATTGTCTTTATTTTTTATAAAAACTTTTTTTAAAAAAAATCTGAAATATCTGTTGTTAAAAAGAAGAATATTTGTAGCTCAGGGTTGAAAAGAGGGGTCCTTGGTGCTCTCTGAGCTTGGCTGGTTTTTTGCAGACATTTTATAACCAGACCAAGTAACATTATCAGCAGGGGTAGGATTCTACCAGTTTGCACCTATTCTCTAGAACCGGTTGTTAACATTCTAAGCAGTTCGGAGAACCGGTTGTTAGAAGAAATTATTGGCCTAATCCTGTAAGGAAGGCAGGAAGGAAACATTCTGGTGTTGCTTACAGAAACTGTGTCTCCCTTAACCCTTATTACATTCTCGGCATTCTTGGTCCTCAGGAACTTCTCTGGAGTTTTTTGCCCTCCTTTGGTGGTACTTTGCTTGTGTGGAGTGACCATTCAAAGTTACAATGGCACTGAAGAAAGTGACTTATGACCATTTTTCACACTTATGACTGTTGCAGTCATGAGAGGCCAGGCGAGGAGATGCGTGCCTCGATGTGAGTGATATTGAGTTGGCCACGCCCAGCCAATAACATGACCACCAACCACGTCCATCCAGTCCCATGACCATAAGCCACGCCCACCACCAAAGCCATGCTCACAGAACCAGTTGTTAAAAAATTTGAATCCCACCCCTGATTATCAGTGCTATCAAACGAGGAGTCCTCATAACTAGTCTTCCTCGCTACAAAGTAGAAAAATGACCAATCAGGTCTTAGAACTAAGTTTTTAAATTGGCTTAAGAAGTGGCTGGAGGCGGCATGGGAAAGAAGTTAAGGCTGCAGTGTGAAATTGTCTGCAGTGCAAATGAATGGCATGACAGCCATCACAACACAACCTGAAAAGCCTCCTAGACACACCAATAGTTTGTGATCTTTAAATCCTGTCCATGGCATTCATATTTTGCTAATGTAAAAATAACTTAATTTGCTATTAACCAGTCTGTACATATTACATTGATGGGAAAAGAAAACTTGCATTCAGTAACACCATAGCCAATAGAGCTTATTTATTTCAGTTGTTTCAAGGAAATATTTCCTTTACTTTCTTCCAAATAAACCTGAAATTTGAACTGAAAAAATAAATGACTGAAGAAGACACAGAAATCAATATGAAACACCAGCAATGATTGATTTTATTGTCTCTCCAGAGAATAATACTACAATGTTCCCTTATATAATACAGCTGGTGTGGCTATGAAATTAAAATTTAAAAAATACATTGTAATTTTATTTTTTGTTATTGGTCATTATTTTCTCAAAGGCTTCAACATATCAACTTAAGAGAGGCAATTCATCTCTTACTAATATTCATGGAATTATGCTTGTGCTGAACTGCCTCTTTGCATGTTCCCTGGTTACTAGGTGGCATTTGCTGTTCTTATTTCTAGGTGACTAGCTCCAAACCACCCAGTTGGTTTTCATGCCTAAACTGCACTAGAACCCACCGTCTTCTTGTGGAGCATCTTGCAAGAAAACCTGTTGTCTTTTCTTTCCGGGTTCAAAACTTATGTCACCAAGTATATTCTTTGTCACTGTCAAAAATGTCATTTAATATCATACTGTTTTTACAGCAGCTCTTTTAAGATTGCCTGGATTTGAAACCAGAGTGAGATGCCCTGTGGCACAAACCACTGAAAGGGATGGCCATTAATCTCCCCTTCATTTTCTAGAAAAGGAAAACTTTGAAGTGACTGGATGACTTCATACTTCCAGTTGACTTGGGTGTAAATGCAGGTTGTAGCCAATATTGCTGCATCTAATTGCCTTTTGTGGCTTCTTGCATTCCATTAGATATGGCTGAAAAGATTGTAAAGACATTCCATTGTTAGTCATTGCTTATGTCAAATGAAGTCATAATAGATGGCATCAGGAAGATCAAAATATTTTTTTTAAAAAAGTCCTGAGGTGGATTGATGCTCCTCTACACATTTGGATTTTTATTTCCATTGTCAATAAAGATAGGACTTAGCTTGCATTTATAGATGCTGAACAGACCAAACACATCTTTGAGTGTAAATATATAAAATAATCCGGTAGAATGTCTTATCAGAATCATTATAATCTACATTATTCATTAGCAAATATTGTTCCGATAAGTATATTTACAGTATACTATAGTACAAAGGACACATAAAGAGGCCATGCCTTCAATGATCTACATAGAGAAATAATCTGAATATGTTTCTTTTAAAGGCCATGATCAATTAGATAAAACCATTCTATTTCAAGGACAGATTAACAGATTCTGGTGAAATGCAACAACATGACCTTTCATCTGAGGTTTCAAGGGCAGCTATTCGCTTAAATAATTCATACTAAATGTCCCCAAACTGTAGAGTGTAATAATCACCCTTGAGATGTGAACTAATTTGTAGCTCTTATCTTGCCAAACCTTAGGTATGTTCTTTATAAAATATTTTTGTCAAAGATTCTGCTGGAAATAAAATTGGACATCTTACTCCCTTATTACTTTGAAGTACTATAAACATTAAAATTAAATCTGGATTGTGTTAATCAAAGACGCACCTTTCAAACTCTGAGAAAAGTATATTACTAAAAGTCTGCACAAGTACAATAGCAGCAATGAACAATGTATCCAATTTAAATTCACATATATAATTTCAAGACAAATAATTGGGATTCAGGCCTATTGACTCACAGATAGTCATCACTTTCCAACCATTCATTCAACAACCAGCTAAAGTTATGACAATGCTGAAAAAATAACTTTATAACCCTTTTATGTCTTTTCAGTGTCCCTCAGTCATATGATCATCATTACAATAAACAAGAATTGTCCTTTGCCTGCCCTGTGGTTCCTCCCCCCCCCCCTGNNNNCCCCCCCCCCCCCCTCCCTTGCAGAATACAGAGTTCGGAGAGAAAGCGATTGCAAGAAATTATTATTTTCCAAAATAGGAACCCTTTGAATTCGCTCTGAATTTTACTTCAAGAAAATGTAATTATTCCTACTCTCAAGAACAAAAATCAGGACTCAAATCTCAGCTTGATGTTTCCCATGTCTGGATAAACCTGATGTCAATTATAGGCATTTTAGGATACAAACAGTGCAACCACATTAAAAGCAGCTGTAGAGTCAGTGCTGTGAACTGCATTTTTCTATCAGTAATAGCTTTGATGTAAGAGATGCAGAGGAGAAAAATTATTTGTGGAAGCATTCTGTAATTATTCCATATGATGGAAGGGATCTGTGGTTTTAGTGGCATCATCAAACTGACTAGCATTTGCCTTCCCAATGAAATGATTTAATACGATTCAAACCCAGCCTCAAACACACACACTCATGGGGGAGGAGGGGAACAGCTCAGTTTTGCACCTTCCATTAAGTAGTACTCATGCACTTTGTTTTTTTTTTGGGGGGGGGGGGTTNTTGGGGGGGGGGGGTTTGGAACGAGCGGAAATGGTGCAATTTGGACTAGAACTGCAGGCAAAATGGGAATGGTTAGCCACCAGATTTTATTTTTTATCTGTACTCTGTAGCCACAAAGGATGATTCATTAATTCAAAAGGGCACAGCCATCTGATATTTTTTCCTGGTTAATTTTTAATTTTCATCCTTAAAAGGGGTGTGTTGGGAATTATTGATTGGTGAATTCTGCAGCTTCATTTTGTTTCTTTTGCATTCCTTCAGTTCAATCATGTCCTATTTTTACAGACTTTGTAGACTAGTCCCTGTAGATTGGTAAGGTTTTTCAGAAGTATCTGTTATTGCTTTCTTCCTAGAACTAAGAAAATGTGACTTGCCCAAGTCATCCAGTTAGTTTCATGCCCACATGGGACTAGAATTCATAGTTTTCCAGTTTCTAGTCTGATGCCTTTTTCCATTACATCAAACTGACTGTCATTTTCCCCTTACATGTAAGAATTACCAATTCAAAATTTCACACACTGTATATTAACAGAATCTGAGCTGGCAGTGACTTATCAGGAAAGAGACCTTGAAATTGGACATAGTTCACTGAAACTATGTGTGATTACTACAAAATAAACAAAGAAACATAGTGCTTGAAACCAATAGTAAAGTAATTAAAATAGCACATTTAATACTATCCCATGTAGGTCAATGGTCAGCTGTCCTGTTGAACACCTTGCACAATTCTGCATTACAGAGCTGGAAATGGTGCAAAGAAGGGCAACCACATGATCACAGTCTGGAGCAACTCCCAAGACTTGACCTAAGAGCAAAAGTAGAAAATCTGACAGACTTATTTAAAAGCATACCTAGGTTGGGAAATAGTGATAAGAATACATTTCTCCATTTCTCACCATGTTAGAATTCAGAGCAATTCCTTAACATTCTCAAAGAAAGTGCTTCTTTGCAGGATATGTAATTCAACTGTGAAATTTGCTGCCAGCACTAGGGGGATGGTGACCCATTAAGACCAGACAAATGCATTGAGGAACAATGCTGTGTCTGAAAGCAACAGTGTAAGAGCACTGTCTCCTCCCCATCCATGCTGGTGCGTTTTCTGAAAGCTTCTGCTTCTCCTGTATAATATATAACATTGGTCTATATCACAGGTCAAACTTGATTGAACTGTGTGATGATGTCACATAATGTATCGTGACGTTTTTTGCCTTTGTGCAGCAGGATTGGGCGTGGTTTGCACATAATCATCCGGGCCACCAGTTTGATACCCCTGGTAGGATGGACATCTGCTCCCATAGGGCTTTTAATGTTTTTTACGCTTGCTCATCTACATCTGCCCTCATGGACAATGACAAAAGTTTGTTGGAGCAATAATCTAACTTTCCTGGAGGACACCAAATTGCTTTTGCTCCCAATTACATTATCATCCAAATGCAAATAAGAAAAATCGAATCCAAGCTTATCAACTAGACAGAATGAAAAAAAAATAAAGTCACCAATTAAAAAAAGATCTTCATAATGATATTCAGGATAAAGATCTATATCTACAGTGTGCAGTGGCATTTACATGTTTATGAAATTATTTGCTATCATATGAACCAACTTGTTTGGTGAATTCCTCCTTTATACCTTCATCAACTACCATAATTCAATTATCACCTCACTGTAGCCTCCAACCTGGTTGCTGGCTGATATGCATCAGCTATATAATATATCTTGCATCATGAGATGATACACATGCGTGATTGCCTAAGCCTGTTTCATGATGTGGTTTGTGGAAGAGGACAAGTCTTAGCATGGAGCCTGTTTGCAACCAGATCAGTGAAAGAGGGGCAAGATCCTATCTGCCTCGTCCCTTACAATTCCCAGATGTGCTGAACAAACAAAACAAAACCTCCAGCCAAAGGAAACTGGCATTTCTTTCATCCCTCTCTTTTTCTTTTGCTTAATGGAACTGACAGCTTTTATGCTTAATAGTTGCTTGTTCTCTCACTCAGGGAGCGAGCATTGTATTGTGTAACTCTAGAACTATTTCATGCTAATACTGATGCTGTACGCACTTAGTTGTTGGAGAGACTAATGGGTGAGAAAATCCTATGGAGATTAATATTTAAACCCACATAATTTATGCAGAGCAAATGCCATTTTCAATACCAGGGAGTTTTATTTCTACAACTTTTACTCTTCTTGGAATCTTTATCCTATCTAAATGCACATAAGGGATGTTTCGAGGAGGCTTTAAAGCAGAAGTAAATTTAATCAAGTTAAATCACAGTTTAAACACCGAGATAAGCCAAGAGTGACAATAAAAGCACAATGATCTGAAGGTCACCACTGAAAATGCAAAATGAAATAAAGGACTCCAAAAAGACAGAGTGATGCAGTAGTTAAGGTGTTAAGTCCTAATCCACTTTAAGCTATGGAGGTTCATGGACCAATCACAGTCCCTCAATCCAATTCATATAGGGTTGTTGTGGGGGTAAAATGGGTGAAGGATGTAGGGGTCCTTGGGCTCTTATACAAAAGATGGGATATAACTCTAAATTTTGTGGATAAATAATGTAAGAACAAAATAAGAATAAGTATTGAGTAACGAAAGAGCCAAAAGTCTTTCAAAGAAACCTTAACATCAGTGTCAACTGATGTGCGCCCATTGAGAAATCAACAGACTTAGGGACATGTAGGACTGCAGTTTACCCATGTTCAAGGTTTCTCCTGTCTGCAAATAACTACACTGAGGACTCCTATAGCATATAAATGAGAATGGCTGCAACATTATTTTGCAAGAAAGAAGCACAACTGGATAGCAAATTACAAGGAGAAGCTGGGACAATAGGTCAGACTTGGAAATTGAAAAACAGACTCTAGAAGAAGCCAGCAGTAAATCACTTCTGTACTATTGCCAAGAAATTGTTATGGGAAATTCCATGGATCAGAAACTAATAAGGTCAATTTGGAGATACCTTATCTTTAATGTGATGATTATCCTACTTCCTCACCGTGCTACGGTCTTCCATTCAGCAACATCCCTTGCTTTGCTTTATATTCATTGGTTATTTTGTTGCTGTTTTTAATCATGTGTTAGTCACACAGAATCATAATTTGTGAATTAATAATCTACATGCATTGAATTAATGGATGGACAAATAGAGAAATATATGGATGATTAGAGAAATATATGGATGATTAAATGATGGTTCCATTTTGACATCATGGTTAGGGATAGATCTCTATCCCATCTTTCTTCCAAATTAAATATTGTAAGGATAATTTCATTATTTCCCAGGCTCTTCATAAGGTTGCCATTAGGAAGTCTTCAGTCTTAAAGCAGAGAGATATTAAATGAATACAGGTGCAAATATTGACCTGCTTAGTTTGGGGATGGGTACTTGAGGAACAGAGAATTTAGCACTTTCTAGATTATGAGATTTTTCATCTGAGTTTAGACTTTCCTTCACAACCTGTCTAGATTAATCTGAAAAATTATCCTGTTGGTTTACAGATAATACGAGCATTACATTTTATCCCACAAGGTTATTTGCACACATTAGACAATGTGTCTGTAATCTGGTATGGAAGCCAGCAAGGAAAAGCCAGATGTGCCCTCAACCCAAAACCTTTAAATATAGTTCTCAAGATATTCAAAAGCTATTCCCAGATTCTAAAGAGAAATTGTTTAATACCTGCCTCTTGAAAGTACTTATATTAATATTTAATTTTAATTAAGCTCAAATTAAAATTAGAAAGCTATAAGATTTACATGTACTTCTTAGAGGGCAACAGCAGTTGGGACCAGAATTGCCATCGCTAAGGGATGCTATCATAAAACCATGACTGTGTCAGTTAACCACAGCAATTCTTGCAGTCATGGTTACCTTATTAAGCAAGGATCACTCGGTTGCTTTAGTAAGGCTCCCGTTTGATGCCGACTTTTGACTTCTAACTGGCTTCTTTATTGACTTCACTGGTAGGAACCTGGCAGGGAACATTGGAGATTGAGATCACATGACCAGGGGACATTGTGACAGCTACATAGGGGTGGGATCCTACCAGCAAACAACTGGTTCCCTTTGTGCACATGTGGGCTAAATGCACACATGCTCACTACTTACAAATTACTGAGTCCGTCAAGCATTCATCTGCTCCAGCTGATGAGCAGCACTCAGCTGTGCCATGCGAAGCAGCTGAGGAGGAAAAAGGTGGAGACTAAAGGTCAGGCTAGAGCCCGGGCAGGTAGGTGGGCCAAACAGACAACCAGAATATCATTGCAGCGAACTGGTTCAGTGTCAGCTGCTCTTCTGAGCTACCAGTGCTATAGAACCGGGCCAAACTGATAGAATCCCACCCCTGCAGCTGCAATCATGAGGACACCATTTGTTCAGCCTCATTGTAACTTTGAATGGTTGCTGAATGAATGATCCAAGGACTACCTATAATTTTTTAAATCTAATTTACAATCCTCATTTCATGGATTATAGCCTCCATGGCCACTCTAAGGTTCTCAGCTAGGAAAAAAAAAAGATATGCTCTATTGTTGTGAACTATAGGTGGCAAATCAAGAAGTCAGTGGTATGAGATATCCTATCCAGCTTATAACAAAGAGGCAAAGAAACACCTGGCCAAGGACAGCCAGCTAGTAGTTGCGGTATATCAATGCATATTGGCTACACCTTGTAAATTTTACAACTGTTCTGAGAGATAATTAAAAGCAGTGAATTGCCATGTTTAGTTGGCTGCTGCCCAACAGAATGTGAATGAATTAAGTACTGTTCAGGATGTCAACTCTTCAGAGGAGGAAAACCAATGATCAGTTGGCATTTTCTAGAAGGCATAGAGAATGGACTTGAAGGATAGGAGAAAGCTACTACAAGACACTGATCAGATAAGAGGAAGTTGAGCCCAGTCCAAGAAAATAATGGGAGAAAACATTTCAGACAAGCTCATCCCAAGTTCACATGAAGATAAAGTAAGAAAAGCACATTCAGACCTGCAAGACTCTATTATTACAGCTCTTACAATAAAAGTCATCCTGACCATATAGCACTGGTTTCTTTGCCTGCTCTATCTTTCAGAGTTGACACCCCATATATCAAGGGTCATGCCCCAGGTCATTTATAGCATAGCATAAGATAGGACAGAAGATCTGGAAAGCTCCAGTTATTTAGAAAGGCTTTCCCTTGGGGATGTATGCTGAGAAAGAAACATAGATAATTAGAATTGCTAGCTCCTTTCATTTTGATCATTTAATGTTGTAATCGTGGAATGAATCCAGTGCAATAAAAGTACTACAGGTGTTGTTAGCAGGGTAATGGTTTCCTTTCCACGGCACAAAACCACACCTTTTTCCTTGACATAATTCTCTGAGAGTCAATCTTCCCACAGGACAATTCTGTTTTGCTTACATGTGGGGAAGGGAAGACCTGTAAGAAAAGAAAAATCTTTTATTTCTTTGATAAATAAAGTTGTTGTCAATAATGAGTGCCTTTTCAGAGAGGGAAATATTTTTAAAAGGAGAATGATTATGTCCTAAATATATTGAGAGGAAAAAAGTACTAGGGTAGCTTGGCACACAGGACCAAAAAAAGTCAAGAAGGTAGCTACAGCCATGTGATTTTTCTGTTTCTTCCACATAAAATGCAAAAGCTATGTGGAGCTTCAATCACAGCAGTCTGAGTCTGAATTATTTCACAGAGAAAGGGGGGGAGGGAGAGGGAGGGTGTAAATACCCCTTCTCCTAACAAAAGGATTGTTTTGTGTCAATTTAGCAAAGGACCATGGTGATGATTCCTTAAGTACTGACAGCTTCCTTGTTCTGCTGGCTCTTTGGGCTTTCTCAGGTACAAATTAGGTTGGGGGATGACATCCTTCCTTTCATGGCACAGGAACGGCACTGCAAGAGTGACCCAGCCAGAGAGGAGGCTGAAGCTTTTAGCAGTTAGGGTGAGCAATAAAAGCCAGTTGATGAAGGAGTAATCTGGGCAGGAAGTGGAGAATGAGAAGGTGATAGAATGAGAAAGATAAGCCATGAGTTGAGCTATCAGTGGACAAAACAATAGACCAGTCTGTCTCAACTTGAACAACTTTAAGATACAGTACATGCACTTCACTTCCCGGAATTTTTCAGCCAGCAATTAGGCTAGGGAATTCTGGGAGTTGAAGTCCACATATCTTCAAGTTGTCGAAGTTGAGAAACGCTGCAACAGAGCATCAAAGAATGGGAGCATACGTTGGGCAATAGAGAAAGCAATGGAGAGCAATGGAGCATCCAGTGAAACTAGAGAAAATGAGAGAAGCAATAGAGTTAGTGACAGAATGTAGGAGAACACCTGTGTAAGAGACTGAGGGTGCGGATGGGGGGAGAAAGTGACTAAGGGAGACAGTATGCAAGAACCAGATCAGGGAATGAGAATGGATGTGTGATGAGAGTGTGATGGGGAAAGCAAGAGGATCAGCAAAGAAGAGAAAGTGAGAGGATGAGTTAAATAGGCAAGCAAGTGAGTGATGGAGCAAAAGAGATAATCTACTAATCATGAATTGATGGGTGGAATGGGACAACTTGCTATGGCTGACTCATCCTGGCCAACTTGCCACAACCAACTCACTGTGGGGACAATACAATATGAGATAACTCAAGAGAAGGACAAGTGAATTGCAGCAGGCAATCCTTGCTTCTAACTTGAAAAAGTTCAAACCTAAAGCAAGACAAGGCCCACTGCTATTGACTTGTTCTTCTCATGAGTTGTCCCATGTTGAATCATCATGCAGCGAGTTGGCTATGGCAAGTTGGCCATAGTGACTTGCCCTAGACCAGGGGTGGCAAACTCACAACATCACACGATCATCACGTGACATATCACAACTTTTCCCCCCTTCGCTAAACTGGGTGTGGGAGTGGCCATTGCATCATGCGTCCAGTCTGCGGGCCACAAGATTGACACCCCTTTCTTAGACTCACCATTGATGGGTGCTTGGTTGGTATGTGTGTGTCCTAATAAAAAAGGAGGGATAAAAAAATCTCAGGGAACAGGTTCAAAACTTGCCTCCAACTCTAAAACTCACCTTACCCAACATTGAGAAAGATTGGTAGATGATTTTTTTTTCACCAGCAGCACCAATTGTTTTTCTTAATGTATCCCACATAAAAGATGTTAGGAAGAACCATTTGCCAGCCTCGTTTAGAGGAGAGGAGCAGAGAAAGTTGTATCAGTGTGCTTTTCTGCTACCTTCAGACTGAAGGAAAGCCTATTCATTTGCCTGGATGGGTCCACTGAGTCTCAAAAGCTTTGCCAGATATTTTTACTCCAGTATAAAAGAACTTGAAGGGAAGAGCATTCACATTTTCTCTTCCCAGATTTCTGGCATTTCTGTAAAAACATTTGACTCATATTAGTAGTAAATGTGAGGTTATTTTAACCACCAAGGACTGGCTTCTATTTTATTTTCTATTTTTGAGAAGAGTTCCAAAGCCAGGTTAGCTCCAGTTTTACAGGCCAAGGTCATTTTCAACTACGAGAACAGCAAAAATTTTCCAGCGACTAATGAGCCAAACTAAATTCATATAGTACAATTGTTGTTTTTAAAAAAAAATATATATTTGGAACTGTTTTGCTTATTTCTAAAGTTTTGCAATGATGAAGTACATCATTTTAATAATGAATCATATCAATTAAAGTTTAAGAATATTTTACTTTCCTAACTCTAACCCTAACCCATTGGTTGATTTATTTAAATGTTTTTAGCTCGCTATTTCATTACTGAAAGTGGTCTCAAAGCAGACATAATTCAGTGTATAGTTTGATGTTACATTTGTTTCAGCTTAAATTTAGCTAAGAATGACACATTTCTTTTAAAAAACTGGTACAGTTTTCCTTAGATGATTCTTTACAATATAAGTAAGGGAACATGGCAGTAGCTTCCCTTGTTTGGAAGACCTTCAACAAATATATATATATTTGGTTTTATATATATATATAAATATATATATATTTCCTTTAGGAAAAGGAAGGTGGGTACATCATAACTCCTTTCTTTAAAAAGTTAGTTTTCATTGAGGAAATCATTTTTGACTTAGAGAAGCATTTGATGATTCATCTTCTGCTATTTTTTTTTTATTCCATTATCTTGGGAAATCTATTGTATAGTTAAATCTTGAATTTATCACTGATCATTGAACTAATCATTCTCAGAGGTACAGTTCAAATCTTGTCTCTCCTATGAAGTCATTTCATACATTTAGGCAGCTGTTGTGTTTGGAGATAATACATGCAATGTGATATCACTATTGGTCATATGTATTAAATGCTCATACCTTATTGAAAATGAGTCAAAGCACAAATTTCATAAAATTTCTAATGGAAAATATGCTAAAAACCTATACAGGTAGTTTTTGATGTATGACCTTAATTGAGCCCAACATTTCTGTTGTTAAATAAGACATTTGTTAAATGAATTTTGCCTCATTTAACTTTCTTGTGGCTTTCTTGCCACAGTTGTTAAATGAATCACTGCAGTTGTTAAGTTAGTAACACAATTATTAAGTGAATCTGGCTTCTCCACTGACTTGGCTTGTCAGAAGTTCCCAAAAGTGGATCACATAATCCCAGGACACTGCAACAGTCATAAATATGAATCAATTTCCGAATATCAGAATGTTATTCATGTGATAATGGGGATGCCAAGAAAGTAATAAGCGTGAAGAACGGCCATAGCTTTTTTCAGTGCCATTGTAACTTTGAATGGTAACTTAACAAAATGTTGTAATTTGAGGACGACCTGTACTTTGTTTCCATTACTACTTCTTATAACTATTGGCAGTCTTTTCTTGCACCCTGGCTTAGTCAAATCTCAAAAGACATTATTGGATTGCCTCAGATCAAGAAATGGGAATTGTGTGAAACAAAAAATATCACTCCAGGCAAAGCATTCATTTTTATCACATAAATTTTCTCCAACAATAAAAATTGCAGTGTTTACCATCTTACCATATATTTCTTTTTTTAGCTTCATTCCATATCTTAAACATAATTTATTTATATCACAGGATTTTTATAGGTCTTCATTAACAATTATTTGTGAGTATCTTACCCATTTTATAAAATTCATTCCAAAATTCATATCTTCCAAAACTTTAAACAGGAAATCCCACTTCAAATTGTCCAAGACTTTCTCTGTGTCTAAAATAATGAATGTGGCTTGTTTTTCATTATGTTGCGCCAAGTATTCCAAAAATCCATCACATTTCCTATACTAGCTTTTAACAGTGTTTTAGGGAAAAACTCACACTGAACCTCAAATGGAAATTCCTGCAAAATTATATTCAGCCTCTCTACCAAAATTGTTGTATCATCATTATTCAATAATGTCACTCACTGATGCTTTCTTATTAAAGTTAAATTTTGAACCACCTTTGGCATTAATGCTATATAAGCTTCTTCTTAACTCTCTGGCATCTTTCCCTCTGTAACCCTGATTCATCATATTTTGTAAAGTTTGCAAAAATTCATCCTCAAAGCATTTATAGTTAGGAAGTTGATAATCTATCTAGTCGAGTCATCTTTCCTGTTTTAGTCTTTTTTTATAATTTTGCAAACTTTCCTTATTATTATGGATCCATCATTTTTCTATGGAACCTTTGGTAAATTTTGTTTCTTTAAAAATTCATCCATTTTTTTCCCATGGAAATGTCTTGTCCTTTACAGACACTGGAATAACATTGATTATACTTTTTGCACAACTATAGTATCTGTTATTTCAGTATCTCTCTCTTGTATTTTCAGTGTCATTTTCTTTTCTTTTTCTTCTCAAAATTTATATGTAAACCACATTCTTGGTTTATTTGCAATTTGTTTATTATGGAGAATTCATTTTTATTTCCATTTAATTATCAATGCAGAAACTTACTTTGTTGAGAAAATATTAAGATACTTAAATTTAGTAGCTGGAGCAGTGGTGTAATCTGTAATGAGCCAGAACACACAGTTGATTCGTAGCAGCTGGCTCCTTCATGAGGCAATCTACACTCTGATTGGTTGCTATGGTTGTAGAGTAGGAGGCAGAGTTTCCCCCCCACCCTTTCTTTTTCTTCTATGTGCCCAGTATACTCTGTGATTTACCTCATAATGCTCCTGTTTGCCTGACTCCCTAGTTTTCTGTGGTATACAGTTGTAAAGTGTATTGATGTAAAATTACAATTTTTGTCAATATCTCTCACTTCCTTTGGGCACTGGCAACACAATTCCCTGACAGAAAAGGTTTTTATATTCTTTGGAAAGTTCTTTAATTTGTCTTCCATTTATCCCATCCAAAACAGCTTGTGTTTTCTCTTGCCTTTTTTTTTTTTTTTTTNTTTTTTTTTTTTTTTGAGTTCGCTGTTATGTTGCATAAATACAACATAATTATATTTATGCAACATGAAGACTTTGTTTGTATTCCAAATCATTCTTATATCTCTACCATTTTATTACTTTAAAAAAACCCTTCTAAATTTCTTGTCACACTCCCCCATTATTTACCCTCCATCCAAAAGATCTGAGTTTCCATTTAAGAAACAATCTGAAAAGGTCATTGGCAATATCTCTAGGAACCTTAGTTGTCAAACCCCTTCAGAATCCAAATTACTATTCTAAAAAAAACTTTTTCAGAAAAATAAGTATGCCTTTTGAAGTCCCATTTTTATGTCTCCATGCAGCAACAAGCTTTAAATTATCCATCAATTTTTTAAAAAAATGCTTTTGATAAGAGTCTTGATTACAAGAGGAAAGTAAAAAAGGCTGGGTTTCCCCCCTTTTTATGCTTTGTCTTATTGTTCCCTTCATGTTTTATATCAAATAGCACTGTAGTTACAGTCACCATCATGATCTGGCTTATATCATTTATCTATATTTTGTACAATCATACAGTTGTCTACGCTCTTTAATGCTAAACTAATATTCCTACAAAAGTTAGGTCTGTCTGTTTAATTCAAATATTTTCAAAAGCACTTTCGTCAAGTGCTTTAATGCTTCAAAATTATTATCCCCTTTATCCATTTTAACCTTTTTTTACATCCAATTTTTTTTGACTGTTTTTTTGCTGAAAATTTAAATCCTTGAAAGGCTTTTGTTTTTTTCTGCTTCTTTAATCTAGAAAGAATGTTGACTGGCCAAGTAGATTTTTTAAATCTTGCCACTCAGAAAGTACATATATCTTTATCTATAAAGAAATTACATCTGGTAGAGATTAAAAAAGTGAGATTTTTGTGAATCTTATGTCCATATAGACTACATTATGATTGTGAGTTTGATTAAAATTCCTCCGCCCACAGACACTTGACTCAAAGTTTACCACAAATTTCTTGGTTCCTGTGATCTTCTCAAAAGGAGAAGCTGTCTGCAGTGAAAGTGCATGACCTCATGGTTACCCCTCATCCAGAGAGATTGTACCATCCATAATTATTGCAATTATTATTTTATTTTGATTCACAGTTCTGAGAATTATTATGACATCAGAATTATTTGATGGGAAAAATACCTTGTGCAGGAATAGAATGAAAAATAAATCATTTTGAATGTGAGTTTGTTGTTTATAACGAGCTTATGATGCTTCAGAAAATACCACATGATCTAATTTGTGTAAGATGAATTAAATACCATGAATATCATGGACAAGCAGTTTCACCTGGAAGAAAGAGAAGGGGAGAATTGAATCCACTTCTATTCCTTTTTCCTTCTACTTACTAGAAGGTACAAGAAGTTGCCATATCCTAGTTGCGTTCACTAGCTGTGCTAGTTATGGTTTGTTTTATTTCTAGTTTTTTAACAAGTGACACTAGTTGCATTCACACAGAACTAAAAACATAACCATTAGTTGAGAAACCATAATGGCTGGCTTCAAAGATAATGCCAAGCCAAACTGAACCAGTCCATAATGATAGTTGTATTGATGATGGTTGAACCAAATCACTGCATTAAAGCAGCAGCATCTCTCTATGACAGGGGTCTTCAAACTTGACAGCTTTAAGGCTTGTGGACTTCAACTCCCAGGATTCCTCCTCCAGTCATATTAGCTCAGGAATTCTGGGAATTGTAGTCCACAAGTCTTCATGTTTCCAAGTGTGAAGACTCTTGGTCTATAATTTTAGAGAGGAGATCTTCTATGCCCTTAAGGATATTAGATACACACTGTAATACTGCATACTGTACATATATATACATAATGACTTCATGGTTTTGCTATTGCTCTCATGTATTGGTATTACATTCTCCAAAAGGATAGAAAGGATAATGATTCAGGTAAAGCAGCTGTTTAATGGATCTGTGCATATATGTTATTTTATCAGTTGGGTACAAGTGCATGAAATTATTGTGTGAAATACTCAAAACAAATGGCATCTCTTTTGCTACATATATATTGATTTGCACTGATATTGTATTTTTTCTTGGTATTGTCTTGGAAGGATACAATGACAAAAACCATGTTATCAAAACTACAATGCCATGTCAATTTAGTCACCAGAAGTTGATTCAAAGAACTCCTTTTAAAAAAATTATATGCCAGCAAGTCAGTGTCAGCTCCTAGCAGTCACACAGATAAATTATCTATGAATGATCTGTCTTAAACTTGGAACACCAGATCTTCCAATGGGGCAACAATCATTGTTGTAATTAAATCTACCTTTGCTGTTATTTGTCCTCTTCTCTTCTTTCCTTCTACCTTGCCCAGCATTACTGACCTTTCCAGAGAACTAGGTGTTTGCATCATGTGTATGAAATGGGATAATTTGAATGTGGTCATTTTGTGGTCTTAAGTTATTTTTGCAATATCGCAGGAATATGCATGCATATAGATAAATGACTAGCTGTGAAATTCAGAAAGATGGAATTTTGTGAAGAAGAATGACTAAAGAAATGTTGAATATTATTAAATAAAATGGCTTAAAATTAGGGAGTAAACATGGAAACAAATTTGATATGATTTAAAATAAACTATTTTAGAATATGGTGACACTGTTATGTTACAAACTCTATATACCATAATAGTTCTGTGAGTTTGTGCACAGCATAAAAAATATTTACAAGATTACCACTAATTTTATCAAAGCCCAATCCTTACTCTGGACTGATATCAAAAAGAACTTTTGAAGGATGCACTCAAATAAAATATATGTAGAGATGTACAAATTTTATCTACAATTATATGTTATCATATGAAAAATTAATTATTCCAATTCCAAAATTCCAATTAATAAACACATTCACATTTCTTCCTTTCTTCTCTTTCTCTCTTTTTCTGTCAAAATGTCCTAAGATGCATTGAGGCATTTCCAAAAGATATGAATTGTTAATTGGAGAAAGGAACAAAAAAAAAGAAAAATTGCATCCTTTTAAGTTGCCCTCTATGTATATGCCAAATATGCCTGGACTTTTTTAATGAAAGAAATTCCTGTATACCACAAATGTTTTAATCAGAAACATGAAAATCTGAGAAGAAGCTGAATTTCCTTACTAAATATTCTGAAGGCATTCTTCAAATTGTGTACTGTATATTATTTGGTATCCTATAAATAGATGTTAATTCTAATGTGTAATGAGTGTAAACGTTATGCATCACTCAAAAATAAAGCTATGGTGTTCCAGAACCACAATCCTCAACTTATTGAATAACCACAGAATGTTTTTATGATGCATATTGCTGTTAGCAGAAACATATATGCTAAATATTTAAATAAGCTAATATTTGTACAGGTTGATAAACATAGTGCATTTTCAGGAAGGAAGGACTTACATATATAGACATTCTATTTACTTTGACTTTTTTTCTAGAACATTAAAGGGATAATTAAGATGTCAGGTGGCTTATATCTTGCAAACTGCGCTAAGGACTGTCTGCCCCTTATAGTCAATTAAAAGAAATTAGATGTTGAAGTTTCTTATTTTGTACATAAATGACTGATCCGGACTGTAGGGGTAGACACGCTGACATGAACTCTTTTATAAATCAATAAACCCTGGGTTGAAAGGGGCAAACACTTGCTTTTATACCCTGTTTATTAATTTCCCAGTTTAATGCTCAGAATGCTAAACTTGATGGCCTTTTAGGGAACTGAACAAGGTGTTACTGTCTGTCTGGTTTGTCTTCTCACTCTAAGGCAATGGTTTGATCTCAGTGGTCTGAGATGATATGAATGGGGACCCAGACCAATTTGTTCAGTGTAGAAACTTAAGTATGGAAACTTGCAATTTATAGTATCTGCATCATTGAAATACAATAGGAATCTGATTGGCCCTATAGAGATCCTGAAAGGACGGAATCCTGAACCATACTGGGTTTTTTAGTTAGCAACATTGAATTATACCTGGATGCCTTCTCGTAAGTAATGAAATTCCCACAACAAAAATATAATGTGTCACAACTAACCACTGTTAATGACACATGTTAATGCATTCTGAACCAACTGAAATTTAGGTAATAATACCATGTAGAGTAGGACATTTTAATCTGATCTAGAGATAACAAGCAGAGGTTGGGCATAATATCTCCCTGGGTGCCAGAACAGGACAGAGATGAAATTAAACAGCTTTTAAAAACAGGTTAATTATTGAACAAAATGTAAATTGTTTCATTGGTATTACCAGTTGGGCTACCCTAATCCAGAGGGGCATAGCCTCAGGTTGAGTTTTCGCATCTGGCAGAAATTTCCCATCTCTGCTGAAATGAAGAACTTGGAGGCAGCCAGGAACAGGCTTTTTTTTTTTTTTTTAAATTTTGGCTTTGATAGAATCTGGAGTTGCCTACGACTTCCAATGAAGCAATAGATAAACAGTATCAATTAATAAAAATGCAACACACAACTGTAGGAAGAGGGAAAACAAAAGATTCAACATTAAAATTAATTAAGAATTTGATAAAAATGACTAATATGCAAACAGGTGGCATGGAATCTTCAATTAATGAATTGAAAATGGGAGTTGACTATAAGATTGTGTGTCTCTCTGTGTGTGTACATATACATATGGATGGATGAATGTGTGTGCTTGTATGTGTATGTACACACACAT